>JAMKCH010051851.1:0-11141 GCA_023653785.1 Ophioderma brevispina | reverse complement strand
AAGGAAGTTGATTTGAGGTAGGCCGCTCAGATCAGATACTGAAATATAATTTTTGGTATATAGTAATTAAAGTAGTCACTAAATGAAAATGCTTAAGAGACATGAGATTCCAGAAAGAAGTGCCCCCAATTTTTTCCGAACCCTGTTTTTTTATATATTTGGAATCTGACCAATGTATTAGATCACAACCTGAAGTGAATAAGCCGAATATGCCGTCTTTATGTAAGTAAGATGATTTAGTACTTTCTGTCGCTTGCATGACAGAAAGTCCAAAGCATGGTTTTCTATGAGGAACGATTACGATAACAGGCAGTTCAAAACAAGGTTTGCGTGGTTTCTTTTGCACCTGTTTGTCCAATAAACCTTCGAAATGTTTCTCGTAGGTGGCCACAACACGATCAGTAAAAATTTGAGAGAAAATTTGTATGCCTAAAAAAATCTCCTCCGGTCACTTTACTCCAAAGTTAGAGATGAAATCAGATTTTGGTTTTTATGCAGTAAACATTTATGCACAGTATAACAGTGCCATGGGCACCGTGTATAACCAAAATAAATCTGGACTTTTATCACATTGTGATTTTCTTTATGAAAGACTTCAATTGGTGCATAATTACTTCACACAGTGTTGGTATATGACAAGCAGGAGATCTTTTTTTAGGAACACAAACTATTTTTCAAAGTTGCACTGATCAGTGTAGACCAACTACGAGATATGTTGCAGCTATTTGACAACACGAAACAACTTGCAAGCTTTGTTAGAAATTGCCTGCTATCGTATCGTCCCTATAGAAAACCGTGCCCTGATTTTCGGGGTGCAAAAAAAAAAAAAATGGGGCACTTCTTTCTGGAAATGTCCATCATGTCTCTTTTAACTATTTCACACAGTGATTAGTATGTGGACAAGCATACAAGGTACAAACACGGGTTTTAGGAAAAATTGAGGGTTCCATCATCAAGAAATCTAATTGAAACAGCCAGTAGTAGAATTAGCCCCCATTGGCTACTCGACCCAAAATGGGTAAGGTGTGCGTCCGTTCCAGGTAAAAAAATCGACCCATGTTTATAGTGACCAAATTGGTACAAAAAATATGACCCATTTATATAGGTGTTCCAAATTTTGAACCAGTCTATAGTTGGCTTTGAAATTTTTCGCCACCATTTTCATAGTAATCTTGGCAAAATCGGCCCATTTTCATAGTAACTTTCCCGAAAATCGTCGACAAAGAAAACCATTTTCATTGTGATTTACCGAAAATCAGAAAAAGTGACACATTTCATCAGGAAATGAGACCAAAAATTGAAAAAAAATGGATACTCTCTCCAAAAATTGAAAAAATGCGACCCATTTATATAGTAGCAAGACTCTAATAAAAAGGAACCCATCCATATAGTAGCATGGTGAGAAGAAAACGACCATTGTTATGTAAGGTGGTGAAAATGTGACCCTTCGCGGCACATATGTACATACCCTTTTCCACTGAGAACCCCCGGGGCACTGAACAAAGAAAATGGCTTTGACCACTGAAAATTTAAATGCACTCCATCATTTGAAAATTATTTGTTAGGAGATTACAGATTTCTACGGCCGCTCTTTTTTTTTTTTTACCCAAAATTTAAGGCTGGTGGAACAAACACATTGCCACTCGAATGCAGTATAAAAGGGTAAATGTAAACTTTGTCAATGTGACTTAAGAAGGACACAACACTTTATGTTCAAATATAGTGCCCTTGCTGATATTAGGATGAAATGAAAAAATTTTAAAAAATGAACTCACAACTCTCACAATTTGACTTCATATTGGTATGGGTTAGATACAGGAGAGTGAGAAGCTTAAATATTTTGCATGCTTGAAAAACTTTTGTTGACAATGATTTATGTCGCATATTTGATACAAATTCTAAGAACTACATCAAGCGTGCATGGAAAAACACAGATCAGAGTTGCTCAGTTACATTAAAGCGTGGTTTTATTGAAGACCAAGCAGTTTACCGGTTAAATCTCTAAACGGGAAAGAGCAAGGAAAAGGGGGATAACGGTCAGTTTCTATTTGAGGCTGTTTACCGGTAAATTACTCCCTGGTGTGTCGATCAAATCCCACACTTAAACTGTGCCCGGCCAAAAGGCGTACACCGAGGTAATGCCAAAGCTTGTGGTTTGATCTTTGCAACAAAATATGGCGGGACCTGTCGATAGTAGGATTGATGTCGATTTTGAATTTACAGTAAAATTCCGAGGCAAATGATAGGTTAGATGGGTTTGTTTTATAAATGTTGTGAACGTCAGTCAGAAGGATTCGAATGGTACATGGAATATATTGTACATCCGGCCGAAGGCGATATGTACGTAGATCAGGAGGCACTCCGAATCCTGGCCCTCATCACGTAGGGCCTATCGTTGATCGTATCACGCGCGGGCTATCAATTTCCGTTTCCTGGCACTGTATGCGCAAGGTTCCGCGGAAACGGAGTGGGTGTCTATTGGCGTTTACCGGTAAGCGACGACGCTATTTTCCTTACTCGAGAAGGAAAAATTTGCCGGGTTGATTACGGTAATACGTGAGGGGATGGTCAGTTTCTATTGGCAGCATATTTAATCCCTTATCCGTTTCTTTTCCGGTAAATGGTCCTAATAGAAACACACCTATATAGTCCCAGTTTCAAATGTGTTCTCTTTTGACAAAATTTAGTTGTTTTGTTATGTGAAAATTGTTTATGTCTTTCTCCCACTTGAAACACCACACATTCAGTTGTGATAGACACGCTTGAACACTGATTTCACTTGTGTTTAGTATTGGTACGCTATTTTCTTCAGCGGTCCTCCATGAACTAAACACAATTTGGTTAGTGCATGTGTCAGCTTGGAAATGCTGAATAAAGTGACTTGTAGTAGGGATAGAGTATTTTAAATTGTAATTTTCTTTGTACATGTATTACTGTTTGCTTGCTTGTAGTTTGTTTTGGATGCCACCATTCAGTCTGATGAGTGCCACTGTTTTAAAGTGAGATCCTAACAAACTATATACTTCATATTATTTATACATTACATAAGATACGAAATGGTAATGCCAGGGATGGCTCAAAAAAACTTCAAAATAAACAAGTAATTTCAAGATAACTCCATGATTACAATTGATTACACCCATTGGCTATAAGGCACTGTTCACAGTGGTCATGCTCCTGTTTATCACACCAGCAGTGTGTGATTTACAAAGAATATCAAGAATTGACTTTGTAATTGACACAGTTAGCCTACCATTTCACTTTGACAAATAGGATTATTGATTTTATCGTCAGTCACATTAACAGAGTTTCAACTGGGCTATGATTTCACGTGGCTACCCAATGGTACATTGTAACCAACTTGAGGATTAAACCAGGTTATGGTTTCATGTAGCCAAAACGGTACCATGTAACCGTTTGAAGCCTTGGAAGCTGTCTGGAACCATTTGTAGCCATGCGTTAGCCAAAAGTGGTGAGATGTCGCCATTCTATTCTTCCTAGTGAGTGTGTACAAAACATCTACAGATGCGATTATTAAATATATGTCCAATAAATAGGCGATAAGGGGAAAAATTAGTAAAATATCCCAATAAAAAATTCAACATGGGTGCCCTGAACTGAGACACAACAAAAAGAGGAAAGGATTCTGGTGCCAGTGAAGTCAAGGATGGGCGTACCGAGGCTAGCGTGGGACCGTACTAGGCATGGGCGCACCGAAATTTTTTAATGTGGCATAAGGGGTGCCTGATGGCTTTTGTTGAGCACAAAAAATCGCACCATTTCGTAATGTATAAAAGGAATAAAATAGAATATAAAAATTCTTTAAATATTTCTTTCAGTGCTGAGTACGTCCTTCTGATTGTCAACCACGATAATACCCTTTTCAAGAACCAATCAAACAGGGCTTAGTACCTATTCACATATCCAAATACTGAATACCACCCAGTGTGTTTCTGCTAGTTTTGTATAATCACTCCACCTAAATATCAAATAACTGTTTTTTTCGTGATAAAGCAACCACCATTTCTGGAGATCCTTTGATGTACACGTCCATATTTTTGGCCCCAAGTGTGCGTGTGATGACACTCATCCTCTGCAGGCTGGAGGAAAATGGAAACTGCCTTATGATGCCTACTTCATATGGATTCTGAAAGAAAGGAATATGGAAAAGTATTATTCAGAACTTCTACATGTTCTAGACAGTTTGTTTAAAAAATAAAAAGTAAAAATATATATTTTTTTACTTTACATTTCCGGAATTGTTTTTAATTTATGGCCAGGAATCCGGAAATTTCCAGAAAAGTTACATCTCTGTTCTCTGTTATTAAAGGTGCAACAAGAGATTTCACATATCAGGTGTCCCTAAAAAATCAAAAGTGCTGATTTTTGCCCTGATGTAAAAGCTTTCCATCAAAAATTTCCCCCCTGAAAGGATTAAGCTGAGAAATGTTTCTTTGGTACAAAAATTATGAAATTCCTACTTTCGTACAGGAGCAAATACGAAATTCAGCCTATGTTTTATATTAAAATATAAGCAAATCAAAATCACCTTTTTTCTCTCTTTTAAGACATTTCTGTAGCCAAATACAAGGTAAAAAATCTATATGAGTGTCCAAACTATATGAAATTACTATTATGACAAAATATTTGGGTGCCTCAAAATCTCTCTCGTTGCACCTTTAACATTTTAAGCTTCATCAATGCACAAAATACTATTTGCATGGTGATAGATTTTTTCCATTTGACAATACTAATCTAGTTTCAAGTATCACATTGGCTTTCTGCATTGGTCACATATAAATGCATGTTATGCTAATGCATGTTATGCTAATGCAAGTTATGCTAATGCATGTTATGCTAATGCAAGTTATGCTAATGCATGTTATTCTAATGCATGTTATTCTAATGCATGTTATGCTAATGCAAGTTATGCTAATGCATGTTATGCTAATGCACGTTATGCTAATGCATGTTATGCTAATGCATGTTATGCTAATGCATGTTATTCTAATGCATGTTATTCTAATGCATGTTATTCTAATGCATGTTATGCTAATGCAAGTTATGATAATGCATGTTATGCTAATACATGTTATGCTAATGCATCAATAAGTTACACAATTACAAAAAATTAGAGTTCTTTTTTTTTTTTTTTTTTTTTTTTAGGCACTTAAGTGCTAATGCATGTTATGCCAATGCATGTTATGCTAATGCATGTTATGCTAATGCATGTTATGCTAATGCATGTTATGCTAATGCATGTTATGCTAATGCATATTATGCTAATGCATATGCTAATTATGTTATGCTAATGCTGGAAAGAACACATTACTCCTTGGACTCGCTATTTATTTCACATATGGATGAAGTGTGAAAATATGCAAGCAGACTAACCTAAAATTTGGTGCTGCTGTGACAAGCTGGTGAATTATGTTTAGCGAGAAAAGTGGTATGGATAAGTTTTATAGAACAAATATTGAATGCTGTCGTGCAGTACTTCGCTTTAAATATGCATATGTTTGTTGCATTCAATGTGTTGTTCGATTTTTGACACTGGGTGCTAGCAGTCCTTTCTTGTTGTATTTAAGCCATAAAGTATTGCGAAATTGGGTTAAAGATGATCTTAAATAATAAAGCTGTTTAAGAATGAGAATAAAGGTATGATTTTGGGAAGCAGTACTTTCTTTACGACGATTGAAACCGGCGACACAATTATTTTTGCATGGAAGAACTTGGCCCTCTGCCTCGTTCTTCCACTTAAAATAATGGTATTGCCTTGGTTTCAAATCGTCGTAGAGAGTACCAGTTCCCCAAATCATACCTTTATTCTCTAAATCATGTTATCCCCATGGTTCTAGCTTTGAAATTTTGTAAAATGAATCATGAAAGGAAGCAACGGACAACCTTTGGAGGGGATGTAATTAAGGTGTCCCCCATGTGTATTGTTAATTTCATATGCAAATCAGTTCATTAGTATTCATTAACAAGCAGATATCTGGATGCAGAATTATACAGCACCAGAAGTCAGTCATCATTGGCTACCACGTGCATCCTACAAGCATTTCAAATTCATAGGTATTTGTAATTTTGACAGTACAGTGGTTTGAAAACATGTTTTTGTTGATTTGCAAATGAGCTCATCAATATTATTAAAATGTGAATATCTTGCTATTATAAAAGCACCAGATGTCATCAAGGTCTACCATCCTGAAGTCGGGGACAAAATTAGGCAAACAATGCGCGTATGTAAAAGTCTGTCAATCAGTGCGGCGAGGGCAAATTGGGATAAAATTGATTTAAAGTGTCAACAAAAAATACAGTTTGAATTGGGTTTTCGACTCACAGGCACAATAATTCACTTAAAGGTCCATAGTCCGATCACTATAGCCTCGTCTCCAGAACCTCAGATTTTATGGGAAGTGGTTCGAAATTTTGGTATCTGAAGAAAGCTACTATTCCTCATTTACCCTGTGAAATCTTAGGGCTAAAAGATGTTTGGTTTGGAAGTTATGAGCGAAAATGTGTCCCATTTTGGTCGACCAATATTAATTTTACACAGTACTCTATGGGGCTTACAAAATCACGTTTTTAGCTCTCACAACAAAACGGATTGCAATATCAGCGCAAAACTTTGTTAATGGGGTTTGGGGTAGATGCCATTCTATTATGAAAACTTTATATGCTTGAATCAGGTCATCCCCCTTTTAAGTAAACTTTCTGTTTTAATAACCTTTAACTGTTAACAGATTGTTATTCACTGCCAAAATTTGTTCTGCACCATCAAATTATATCAGACGCGCAATCAGTTACCTTATTCTGTCCCGAACTATTTAAAGTTCACAGGTAGTTGCATTTAGTCAGTAGTGGATTGATGAACAGCTACAGATGCATAGCATAGGGCCGGGAGCGGGGTCACGTCACATCGCTTCACCGCGGGGAAAACAAACCAGGAAAAGCCCAGGGAATCCCCGTATCACGGTGAAAACAAAGTGCGCAAAATCAAAAAGTATGATCACTGCACATCGTGAGACACTACGCTTTCAGCGTGTATGGAATTATTTGATTTAAACACACACCTGGTTTCCAAGCAATATTTTTTGCTAAATGCCGCAACCCGCCCATGTCTGCTTCTGGCTATATGTTGATGTTATAATAGTGTTGGGGTTTTGGTATGTTTACAATCATATTTCCAAAACTACATTTAACCTTTGTTAGTCATGATCTGAGTAATGAATCTTTAATGAAGGGTTAGGTACATGTGTACCTCATATTTTCAAATCCCTGTGCAAAATCTATGGTGTCATTGCATGAAGACGACGCCTTCACATGTCCATAACCATCATCAGACATCAGCCCCTCCACCCTGAATGATTTTAAAAATAATGAGAGCAGTTTAGATTCAACATTAATGGTACAAAACCAATTTAAAGCAGCTCATGTATTGAAGGTAGATGCCACACCACACTTTTTGTTTAAAATGTTATTTACAACAATGTTTGATAACAATTGTTCTGATCCATGCAGAGATGACACTTTTGCATGGCTTTTTTAACAAAAAATATTCTGTTGATTACACTCATGAAATGAAGCACGATTGGCTGGTATTCTTACGGGACACTAACTTTAGACCCAGGTTAAACCAGGTTATTCCTACGTAAGTGGAACCTTTTTTCCCTTTCAAAAATAAGTTTACCCCCTAATATTCCAGCTACGGTGTCACTGTTGTGGGTTTCAACAATAGTTTGGGATGAATGCTGTCACACCGCGTATTCTCCTTCCCAGGCTCTTCAGTCTGGAAACATGTATAGAAATTATACATTAGGTACCCAAAGTAGAACATTTCAGTGTGAAAAAATTTTTAACTGTAGTATAAGTAAAAATGAGGTTATGTGTATCATGACTTTTGGTTATCCATCAATTTTACTTATTGTGTTAAAGAGTTACATCAAAGAAAGTTGTATCTCTCTCCGAGCGGACTCTATCAACAGATCGATCTGTGGTTGAGTAATATATCCTCAACTACACAGACGATGCTAATTGGATTGCGCTGGTGACCGTGTTTACTTTTCTCTTATTTACAAAATTTTATCGTGCTCTAAAACCCTTTCAAAATTTATTATTCCATTCGTACTCTAGATGCACAAAATGATTGCATGGTTTCACATGTTTCAAGAAACTAATTACCACATACCAACTTGGACTCAAATCTCCATAAACGGCCAAAATTTTCCACGCATTTACACCACAAAATCGTTCTGCACCTGGCATTGATATAAATTCACATGTTTATAATATAAAGTGACGTAAAGGTCATGTCAAACTCCCTTTTTATTACACAAGGGAGAATAATCTCAGTTTTCGTGATTGCACATATCCCGAAATTCGACCCATGTTCGTTACCACATCGGATAGCACTCCGCACGTTAGGTTTGACCATGATATTCCACGGTGTATCGGGATACTCGCGGCGCACACCATTGAGCCTCGTTGTAAATCAATGGCTTTAACCAAATGACTGCGAACTTCATATCAACTTACGTAGAATAACAAAATAATTCTTTCTTATCTTGTATTAACAATCATTTGTAATTGAACAATAATAAATACTGAATGGGCGTATTAACCATTACAAATTTCACGTGCCTTTGATGATGATAACACTTCATATTTTCACCAATTTGTTTGAAGTTTAGCAAGCGTAATGATTTCCAAATAGCAGGGATGTTTAAATGACCTCGGGTCATTTGTGTCAAGCGGTTTATGTTAATCACAAAGTACCGGAGTATGTCTTGAGTGACCGATCCAGTTTACTTTCTATTTTTTAAAATTCCACCCTTGCAAATTTTTGAAATCTAATCTTCGTGACTTTTTGAAAGTTAACAATTGTGGCTACGTGATTTGGTATAATTATGCTACTTTGAAGTAGGGAAACAAGTCCATCAACCAGGTTAAATCAGGTATGTAGTTTGTGTGTAACACGGTCAGCAAGCGCAATCCAATTAGCTATCGTCTGTGGTGAGGATTATAGACTACTCAACCACAGATTCGATCTGTGTTGCTCAGCTCCCACTGCAGTTCACCAACAAGTATCACATTGTTACCCAAATAACACTACACAGTTGGTAGCCCGCCGCAAAAACATCTTTCAAGTCCAGCTGGTCACCCATCAACTCTCCATCAATTTTTGTGAGGGAGGGCCATGTTGCCATGGCAGCCAAATGGCCCTCTGGGAAGTTGCTGCACATTCTGTACTGCAGGTAAGAAGTGTTGGTCTTGGAGGGGCACCACACCCCACAGGTCTAGGCCATCTTCTGTGAGGGTCCCTGTCTGTAATTGTGAATAAAACACACCCATATTTATTTAGACAGGTCAGGTTTCCTTCGAGGGGCTGCTACTGGTATCCTGGTAACCAATACTACCTGTCCCAGGGCCGAGTTTTCGGCAGCTAAACCGTCACCCCATTGGGTTTCTAAGGAAATCTGATGAGGGTAGCTGGTTACCCTGGTAGAATGAAAAAGAAGATCTACCTACAAGGGCGTCAGCTCTGGAGAGCTAATGGCGGCCATCCAGCACATGCTGCCTTGCATGGTGGGCGTGGTTGCCCAAAGCTAGGCCCACTGCCGAAAACTGTGGATTGGCATCAGGAAGGGCATCCCAGTCAATTATCTTTTGCTCCAATAAACCCTCACACAGCAGTATTGCCAAGTGTGAGGTGAATCCGGCCACCTCAGTTTGCGGGGGACAAAACCGGATTTAAAACTTTGGTTCAACTAAAACAAACTAGCATTTATACAAAAGTGATATTTTACACTCTAAAAAACTATATAATCTTCCACTTTAGAGGGTGTTCAAAATGAATGAAATTCGGTACACATACATAATATTCTACGAAAATACAACAAAGATTTTTTTTTCTTAAAGTAACACATATTCTCAGTTTAAGTCATTCATTTCAGTTAAATAAAACAGTTGAAAGGGTTTTAATAGATATTCAGAGAGATTGAAAAATGCTAACAATGTGTACAAGCATATTTTTGGAGTGCTCTTTTAGAAGCATGTTTTGGAGGCATAAGGCCATCAACTTTACTTTTACCTACATATTACAACTTGATTTGCATGTGGGTACTTGCATATAAAATCTCAGGCAATCAGATGTTGGCATTAATTTTTGTCATTTTAATCCGCACTTCCATTGGTGCCTGGGCGTTTCCTACAGGGCAACAAATTTTGTTACTTTTTTACGCAAAGAAATGCTACACGAAGGTCAAAAGTATTTACTCTTAGTCAGAAATTGCCGAAAATGAAATCTGGGGTTCTATGTAACCTCCGGGTACTTAAGTGTTGAATAAGTCTAGACCCACCTTATCAAAGCATATCAGCTTGAGTTTCCCACATACATTTATCCTCTGTGGACTGATACAGAACACTCCTTGCTTTTTAAGCCTATTCTGTGCATAAACAGTACCAATAGTCATGGCTGCAGGGAGGGAAGGAGGCACGGCTACTGTGATGATGTCAAGGGCCTTGAACACGATGTCTGACACTGCTCCCTGGAAAAAAAGTAAAAGAGCAGTAATAAAGACAATGACAAAACCACAAAAGACTTGCACATTACTAATGCACAGACTGAAAGGAGCTAAGCTAATCATAGGTTAATACTAAGCATTTACTTCTTGCAAGAAAAATGGGACAAATCAATGCATGTGTGCTGAGATTTTGATGTGTCTAATGCACGAGCTCCGCATGAGCTCGTGCATTGGACAAGCATCAAAATTCAGTGCAATGCTTCTATTAATCCACAGTTAACCTCCTGAGATCACTTTTCTTACAGTATCTCTGATTGGCTTCTTACATGATATAACATGACATTGCCTCTGGGTAACCAATCAAAATAGTCCTCCTATACTATATATCTGTATGTATGGGGAGGGCGGGCTGGTGTAGTGGCTCATCCACTCGCCTTTCACCAATGCGGGCCGGGTTAAATCCCCTGCGGAGCTTGTGTCGTACATGAATTTGGTTGTCGATCCATACCCGTCCTCACAGGTTTTCTCCGAGAACTTCTGTTTCCTCCTGCATCTAAAATCGGACTTCTTCCCATAAAGCCTTCCTTGTCGTTCTGGATTTACTCGTTGTGTTGT
>JAMKCH010051850.1:0-10163 GCA_023653785.1 Ophioderma brevispina | reverse complement strand
TTTCCTCTCTTTTCTTTCTAAACTTTCCGTGTTTTTCTTTATGAATCGCCTCAGGACTCTGCAGTAAACACTAATCAAATTAATTTATCACTATCTCTTGCCATCTCCCTCCCATCTAATGACAGCCTCTCCGGACGTGTCCGCACCTTAACCATGGGTCCCTGTTTCCTCTTGCGTATGAGGCAGTAGCTAAATTTTGTAAACGGGGTGAAGCTAGCTCACTGTTGATTGGTTAGGGGTTTTGAGAAGTCTATGTCCACCGGTGGACGAAGGGTAGGGCAACTCAATTGAGAATGTGATCCGCGTCTGTGATTGAGAACCACATTGACAAGGCTGGCGATGGCCGCAGTCCCATCGGTGCATATTGGTGTTGAATGAAGCGACTCACTCCTGTGCGAATCCGGTTTAAGGTGACCCATTCCTTGCGTGGAAGATTGCTACCAGGTGGTAGTTCTGTCAAGTGTGATATTGGAGTTGATCTGGTCTTGGGAGTAATTAAGCCAGGGCAGATTACCATGTCATGTAAGATGATTGATGGGGAGCAAGAATCGTGTAGTGTTCTCTCCGAGGCACTGCAGGTGCAATGCCTCAAGCATTGGTAGGAACTCAGATGGAGTAGGACGGAGGCAACCTGTAATGGTTCTCAAGGTCTAGTTGAGTACTGTGTCCAGCTTCTTTGTGTTAGAGCTGTTGCACCAAGCTGGGGAGGCATATTCAGCAGTGCTGTAGACCAGAGCCAAGGCGATGGTGCGTAGAGTATTGGGCTGGCACCCCATGAGGATCTAGCAAGTCGGCACAGGAGGTTATTCCTCGAAGATACCTTGGCGGATACGGACTCCGAGATGCTGCCGTAAGCAAGCTGCGTCAAGCTTCACTACCCAGTAGGTTTGGTGTAGGGGTTTAAAATGGTAATAGGCGCTCCTTGAGGTTGATTTGAGCTGGCGATGATCCTCTTTGGTGGTGAGATGGAAGGCAGTAGCGATGGACTTGGCTTAACTCAACTTGTGTCTCCAGGTCTTGAGATTGCTGCAAGTAGGCCCATATCTGCAGTAAGTGTACTTTCTCCTTTCCTCCAGGTGCTGTCCGAGTGGAGAAGTGCAAGATCGTCAGCGGAGGCCCATATTGCCTATATTTCGTTTTTGAGGTAAATCTCTTAATACAAGTTGAACAGCATGGTAGCCAGTAGCAGATCCGTTCCTAGACGACGCAGACGACTACTCTGCCCATCACTGTCTTGAGAATAAAGCTACTTTGGTAAGCATGTTACATATGAATTGTACAGGTGACGAGATCCGTGATGGTCCTGAGAAGCTGGAGGTGTCGGCCCTGGTGAGTGGTCCCAAACAGTTGCGTAATGCTGGAGTAAGGTCCACCAAGATGACGCCTGCCTTATGACGCTTTTCAAGCTTTCCTCATTATCATTTGTGAGTTTTATAATCTGGTGGACAGTTCTCCGGCCACGGCGAATTCATGCTTGTTCGTCAGGCCGATGAGCCGGGATCATCCTCTCAAGGATTTTGCAGAGACACACCTGATGATTTGGTCGGTATTTCTTAGGGTTCGCAGCTTGTTTGGTTTGAAGTTGCGATGATAGTTACCCCTGCTCCAGATCTAGGTATAGGCAACATGTGTAGAACTCCTGGCGCCATTCTAGCCATCGTGGGCCCATTGCATCAGAACTCCGCTGGCATGGTTTATCAGGCCCCAGGCCCTTTCCACGCTTAGTTGTCCTGATAGCAGAGGTAACCACCCAGTGAGAAAGATTCTGAAAGCGACCCGTCCCTCCGGGGGCTCGGCGGACGTTTAATGATCCCTTTTCTTTGACAGAGTGAGTGTGATGCTTATCAATGTTCTTAAAGAGTATCACATTCCTCATCCCAAGATGGAATATAACTGCGACGACAGCCACGTGCGATGGTCTTCTTTGTTATATTAATAAAGAGTTTACACAGTGCTGTGTACAAATTGTCCAGGTTGGAATAGGTTGGTGTCGGGAGGTTGGGCTCTTCTGAATCCACCAGGTTCTTAAACTGTTCCCAGTCCGTCTTGCAGAAGTTCCACCTTTTCACTGGCTTTGTTGGTACAGGCTTAGCAAGGCTCTCCAGTGATGGTCTATGTTGGGACTTCGAAAAGCGGTCGAGAACAGTACGGTGAACAGAGATGGTGCCCATGTTTACAAAAGCAAGGTCGGGATTTGTAGTCCTATTCCACCTTCCAGAGTAGAAACTGTCTGGTTGCTTGGGGTCGTGCAAAAGTTGTATTTTTTTTTTTTTTTTTTTTGCCAGCGATTTCGTGCCCATATGAGTGTTGGTGCGATGACGTCATCGCATCTTTTTGGACTTAGTGCATTTTCCCCACTCAGCTCATTGAGTTATATTGGTGTTTGAGGGTGTAAGGGTTAATTAATAAAGAGTTTACACAGTGCTGTGTACAAATTGTCCAGGTTGGAAGAGGTTGGTGTCGGGAGGTTGGGCTCTTCTGAATCCACCAGGTTCTTAAACTGTTCCCAGTCCGTCTTGCAGAAGTTCCACCTTTTCACTGGCTTTGTTGGTACAGGCTTAGCAAGGCTCTCCAGTGATGGTATGTGTTGGGACTTCGAAAAGTGGTCGAGAACAGTACGGTGAACAGAGATGGTGCCCATGTTTACAAAAGCAAGGTCGGGATTTGTAGTCCTATTCCACCTTCCAGAGTAGAAACTGTCTGGTTGCTTGGGGTCGTGCAAAAGTTGTACGCCGGATTTGGAAGCCCAGTCCTCTAGGATAGCTCCGTCAGGGTTGGTATTCCTGTAACCCCTATGCTATGACTGTTTAAGTCACCAGGGTAAATGCAAGGTGCACCATAAGTGGGTAGAGAGTCTGCTTGAAGCCGATGGTTAGATGACTTGTGGACATTGGTGACATGAACACCTGCAATTTGGGTCGTTGCCCATTCCAGGGTAGAGTCTGCAAGTGAGGTTGCAATTTGTTACCATTGGGCTGAGTTACTAGCAAAGGTGGCACTCCCATGGGTAGCGCTCTTGGTGTGTGCAAGCTAGGTTGTAAGCAGGCAAAATGTTATAATGGAACTGTCGTAGCGTGTGTCTCTTGGAGGAGAATCCCAGGGTCTTTATACGTTTTTGTGTGAGGTGTTCGATGATTGTGATCTTTGCCTAGAGAGACCTCCCACGTTCAGTTGGAGCACTTGAGATGCCAATCTGACTGACATCCGGTGATTGCCCGCCCTAAATGAGGGCACGTTGTTCCAGACTGACATCGGATATTGTGTCCTCTGACTGGGCATGACAGAAATACAGTGAATATAAAAAAAAAAGGACAACAGGATGTTTATTAGCCCGTTGCATCAGTTAATTTAACATTCGCCTGAAAAGATCAGTTTCCGGGTTCACAACGAAGGTTTTAATCTTGAAGTCCCTTGTTAAACAGCGTTTAAACTTGTCCCGTGTATTGTTACATTATGAGTAAGACGCCATCTTGAAATAAAACAATTGGAATGTAAAATAACAAGAACAATATTAAATTAAGACCTCCATCCAGGTTATACTAGACACTACTTTTTGTATAGATGTTGGCATAACAAAATATTTGAAGGAGCCAAAAAGATACATTTAAAAAAAAAAAATAATATTTTTTTTTTCATTTAAAAATGGGTATTTTTGGCGGCCATTTTGTTTCCGCACATAATCTTTAAAATGCTCAATGTGAGAGAATGTCAGCAGTTTGATTACTCAACTAGATGGTCTATGGCATTAGAATCTGTTGAAGAAAAAAAAACTATAGTAAACACTTCTAAGTTAGAGCAAAAAATCAGCACAATGGCATCCGGGACTACTATTTATTCTGTACCCCATATAAGCCAATTGGTATCAATAATAAGCAAAACAAAACATAAACTTGATCTATCTCTTTTGCACTAAAAGATAGACAAAATTTGTACCGAAATGTTTACCAATGTTGGACACACCCCATTATACACTTACGGAAAAATTCAGACGATCTAATAATAACGTAAAAAGTTTACCATTGTAAATAATATATAAACGGTTTAACTCGTACATCTGAATTATTTAAACATTTCAATTATCCTTAGAGGTACTTTTGGCCTCTTGGCAAATTAACCTCGTCTTGCTACCTTACCTGGGGGTTGTCGTCTTCACACCCCCGTGGGAATTTTTTATAAAGCACCTGATGTTAATGATTATCTTATAAGTCCCAGTGGATATCTCTTTCATTGATACCACAATAAGTACCAATATACATATATGGTGTTATAGTGGATGTCATTAAAAATCCACAAATTGACAAAATAGGCACTTTCCACAGAAAAAGGTCAAAAAACATTTTGCGTTCAAAAGTGTATGGATGATTGGATTTTCATGTGGTTTTTCAATCTCTATAATTAGCACTTGCTAGTTTTAACCCATGGTTTTAGAGCCATACTGGTGCAGAATATTTGCAAAACATGTACCATATTATTTGTGGGTGGCAACCACCCTATACCCTTCCATTCTGGACGGCATAAGGTGCTACCTTCACATTTCTTTTTCCAAAATGACCGGATAGGATGAGAAACGAGTATCCTGAAGACTTTTACGAAAGCCTTGGCCCTTATTAAACTGAGTAACCTTAAATGGTATTTTGACCTCTGAGGTGAACCTGCACTTGACCAATGTATGTAAGTGTCCATATTGCATGGTTGGAATGGAGAAACAAACAATGTTTCATAGTCCCACTCAAATCACCCTCACACCCCCCCCCCCCCCCCGCGTAAATATTACTCATCTCGACATCCATTAATGAATAAGCTTTGACAATCAGCTTTGGAAACCCACTCTACATTGGAAATTCCCAGTTTATTATGAAACCAGGCTTTAATGTTCAATACCTGCCTGATGTCCTTTTTCTGAAATAATTTTGGAATATCTAACTTATTCAAGCTTTGGAATCTTGGTTCCTTCAAACATTTCATATCAAAGGTTTGAGCCTTGAGTAAAAACCAAGAAAAGCCTGAAAAGCAAGAAAAAATAAAAAAACCCCATAGGTCTAATATTATGGTGAAAAAAGCTTGGCCATGGACATCATTATTTTTATAAAGGCTTGGACAATCTGAGCTTGACATCGCAAAGCTTGGAATTTTGTACTTCGAAAAAAATGCTGTAGAAGTCCTTGAAGTTCAAACATAGAAGCCAATCGCATGTTATTAAGAATAGCTCTTTGGGGAGGTTCCATATAATAACCCTAATACAACTAAATCTCACAAAATCCCACCCACAGCACTGAGTAGAAAAAGGCAACCAAGGCCGAAGTAGCGATGACGTATAAAACCAAGGAATGCATATGTCATGGAAAACAAATTGCTGTCCATGCCAGCGACAAACCATGACAAACACCGTCTGTAGCGTGGTATCCCCGTTTCAGGGACGTTTTTTAACACAAGTCCAAGTCTGAACTCATTTCAATTTCCAAAGCCAAGTTTGGACCTATTGGTCAAAATGAATTGCATTTTTTTTTTGCTGGACTTTGGAATAGTTGTCTATTGCTTTTCTGAATATACGTTAGACAAAATCCTCCGTAAATAGAAAACTATAGATAAATGATATTGCATAACCTGAAATTCTCTGGACTTTGGAAGTGGGAGGCATACTTGAGGGGGGGGGGGGGGGAAAGCTTTCAGACTCGTCCTTGGTTTCTCCAGTCCACTTCTTTTTTACTCCTCTTCTCCGTCCCCTCACTCTTCCCTTTTCTTCTTCTTTCTATTATCTCTCTCTCCTTTTTCTCCCATCTCTCCCTGCTTTCCCTCTCTTTTTACTCTTTTTTCTCTTCTCCCTTCAACAACCCAAACCTTCTTTTCTTCCTTTCCTAACTTGTCCCTCTCCTTTCCGATTTTTAGGTGTGGGGGAGGTTCCTCACCCCCCTGGTTTAAGTGTGGTATTTATTGTTTAATTTATTAACCCAAATTCATACATTCTAAATCAAAGATACATACCATGTGGTGTGCAGTGGCACGTCAGACTTCTTTTTTGTTCTGATGGGGGAGTGTGCAAAGCGAAATTAGGGGGCAAAAGGTGAAATTCGGGGGGCAAAAATTCCAACATTTTTTTAAAACAACTTTTGTGCCCAAAATCACTGATATTGTTTCCCAAATTGGTTACTTTTTGGCCCCAAAATCGCCGATTTGTGCCACAAATCCGCATTTTTCTTCTGGCCGTTGTGGACTGGGGTGTAAAAAAATTATGGGGGAAGATGCCTCTCCCCGGGGCGGCGCCAATGGTTGTGTGGTGACCTAAATTTAATGGGGATTGACAGTACGACAATAACTAAGATAACAAGTTTCAACAAAAGTTCTGACTGAACATTAAAAATATTTTGAAGTTTTATTTTAGTTTTTTTGTCCATTATTACCCAACCCCTCAACAATTCTAAAGAAGATAGGCGGAGACAAAGAGGGTGTAGTTCACAAAAGTGGGGGTGGGGTGTGGGGGGGGGGGGATTTATTTAGTGACTTAGTGGCATTTTGGTGTGTTTAGGATTAGATAACCGGCAATATGTGAGGTGGGAGGCGGTTTTCCGGGCAATAAATAAAAGGCAATTCCGGAGATATATCCTCCGGGCTCACCGTCCGGGAACAATGGGTGAACAATAGGGCAATCAATTCAGTTGACTCTGCACCAACCTTATTCAACGCTTGATCCTTTGTCATCTCTGCGGCCCTGGACTATGATACCTGCAGGACTAATTTTACTTTCACACCTGTGGTCAGTAAATGAATCAATCACCATTTGCCCCAATTCTTATGGTCGCTGTTTTTTTTTTTTTTTTTTGTGGGCCGCTAGCATACCTGGCAGAACCACTTTGCAGAAAGAACCGCAAAAGCCGAAGCCGAGAACCGCAAATCTAGGTTTTGTACATATTATAAAAAACAATATAGCAAAAAGGGGATTTCTTCTGCACTATGCTTGAAAATTACCATGCCAATTTTGTGCATGACTTCCGTTGACTAACCCCCTTAAAATAGAACCTATACCCCCCAAAATCACCACCTGTTTGCTTTTACAATTGCAAAATGTAAAATTTGACAATACAATCTGCATAAAGCCCTCCAATAACTAATTCATATTGTTCTTCATCTTCTTCTCTTTACTTGACAGGAAATATGTTTGACATATTGTAAAATGACAAGTTTCAAGACACCCCTTAGAAAATGGCTACAACCACAACTTTGAAACGAAATTTGATACCTTTATGTATGTAAGTATTATTGATAAAAATCACAAAGTTAAATTTTTGGTATAGAAGAAATTCAAAGGCAAAAATGGGGAAATTGCCATTTTTGCGTCATTTTGGCAAAACCCAAAAATATGTAAATTGAAGAGAAGTAAAAAAGGTATCTTTTAAAAACAACAGCCAGAAGCCTTGTAATGCCTTCGGACAATGCCAGTCAGTGGTATTACACTTTAATGCAAGAAAAAATATGGACGTTGGAAAGTATTGCCGTATATGGTAATGTTGCCTTTAATAATTTGAGTCAAATATGGTTTTTCGCCTTTTTGGAGGACGAAAGGGCTCTCTATTTCGAGGGGGGTCAATTTACAAATGATAAGGGGGGGGGTGCCGGATGAATGTTTTAGTTTGTGCGTTTGTGATAACTTTAATCTCCTACCACCCACAATATTATATAATGAAATTGGCTGACCCTCATCTGACAGCCCCTGCACTGATCTTTAATAAATAATAACTCTAAATAAAAAGGGAGCAAACAGCGAAAGGCAGGGAAAAAGCCAATACATTCATAGGGCTTTATTATGCTCGCTGGAGTCGGCGGTTTAGCCTGATTTTAAGTATTAAAGTTGTTGATCAAGTAAAATCAGGGAGCCACAACATATTCTTCAAAACAATATAGTAGACCATGTCTAAAACGAAAACGCGTAATTGTTGTACTTTAAATAATCAACAAATAGGCCCATTATAAGTATGTTAACATTAAACTGTAGCAATGCCGCTGTAACCTTAAACAAAGCTTTCAAATTACACCACATCTAAAACTCATTAAATTTTACCTACATTGAAAAGTTTGAATGTGTCGTTTTTTTGGTATTGGCAAGCAAAGTGATTAGTACGAAATATGAATTCTCTGATTCAATTTAGAGCATCTGCCGGCCGTCATATAATTACATTCACAATTAGAAAAACTTTCTCATATAGAGAAGTGCAGTCAAACTAAGGAAACAGTACCAATATGAAATAATATCACAAAAACGCGCCAAGACTTTTATCTAAGAAAAATCACACATTCAGCCAATTACCCAGACAGACTGCATGGAGACTATGCTAATTGAGACTCAAATGACTGGGGGGAAGGTGCCGGTATGCTAACAAAGTTGCTTGTATGTGAATGTGCATCCTGGCCTCACTGAGAAAAGAAATTCGTCGAATTACAATGCACGCGAATGCATCAAATATGAATAAGAATGTGAAATCTAAACCATCACTAGTTAAATTTTTAATTGTATTAGTCTGAACTTTACTGCATAAGGGGCCATGATAGCTAAGAGTTCAATAACATTCATAATGTGTGGCAAATAGTTTGGCTTGCAAGCATTCTGCCCACAATAATATCCAAGTTTAGATATTAGAAATACGCCTTCCCTCTCTCTATACCATCTCTTTTATATTTTGACACACGTAGTGTGTCGCACCAAGTTTTAAAGAATAATTAGCCAAAACAAAAGAAAAAAGCATAATACGAGTGGCACATGCTGTTAGTAGTGTATTAGCAGAAAACACTTCCCCTTGTTTACGCGGCGTTTGACTCACGAATGCCTATAACAACCAAAGCATGTTTAAATAATTTTGTTTATGTTGTGGCTGTTGGTAACGATTCGCCTGTGGTTCCGTGCCGCTTCGTCGGTTGTATTATTTTACGGTGAGTGATGGGTAATTTGAAATTCAGCGTCTGAAATCATGCTTCAAAAGCAAGTATTTTCAACTCAAAATGAGCGGCTTGCTAATTCACGATTATGCGCGCGACTTTTTTTCTGCGGTCGCCGAGTGCAATCGCGGATTTAACATGTTAGACCGTCAGCCCAGAACGTTTTGAAACAAATAAATTTATTATTATTATCATTTTGTTAGACGGTGAGCGATCTAGCCGATTACAATAATAAACAATTCAGAGTGGCGATGTGTTGAAGTAGAAATAGGTGAATGGTACTTAAAAGATGATCAAACGGTTTATCTGAGCCTACCACAACGCCAAACTTTTCAGAACAATGCATAGTGAATTGCCTTCTGGCAATTAGAAAGATTCCCAAATGTTTATTTAAAACCTCAAAGTTAAACAGTTACACAGCTTGCTATCAAACTTTGTGTACGTTTAAACAATGAGGGCTTCTTATTTCTTAGGAGGTCGGAAAGTATGAAGTATTAAACATATTCAATTCGGAGAGATCGGCAATTCTATTGAGGCTGAATGGTGTTCGTTTGAATTTATTTACGGCCTACAGTCACTTCTGGTGGTGCGCGTGCAACATATAAAATTAATGCATGTTGGAGTAATTTCCTCTGGTCTGCCAAAATGCTACGTGACATATAAATGATGTTGAAAGATCCTTGAAGAATCTATTTTAAAATTTGCGTTAAAAGTATTTCCTTAGAAAAGGAAAGAAAAACACAAAAGGGGAGAAAGAGTGGTCTTTTTCAGCAGACCTAACAGGATTCTGCAAGATATCTAGACTTATTCTTCACTTTGTAAAGAAACATAGCTGATTTTTTTGAGACATGGCACTAAGTTATAGCAGTTAGTAGTGTACTGTCCATATTTATGCTCTACATGTTTGCTCATAGCACACTTTATCCTGGCAGGCCCTAATTTGAATCCCCACCTTTTACCATTGTTAATTGGTCTAGAAAAAATAGTTACATGTGGGACAATTTGTCTTAGGCATTTTCTGCGATAGAGATAGATTTAGATGAAAAAAAATATACATTGTTTACACGACCTTCCCCCTTAACAAATCAGTGGACAAATATCTAGGCTCTACTTTTCAGAAAGTCGACTATGGGAAGTTTACGTTTACATTACTATCATCACGATCAGCTCTATATTGTAATGCACATAAGGTGGGCATTTATTTACATATCTCGGTGTGTTTTAGTTATAAGGCAGTT
>JAMKCH010051849.1:0-18242 GCA_023653785.1 Ophioderma brevispina | reverse complement strand
CAGACTGACACGCATTTCATATAGAAGTCTTCCCTGGCATCGCACCCCGCCTCTATGTCAATTGCACTCTAATAGAAAGTTTCGTTTCTAATCTTTTTTTCTATTCTTATGAACCCTCCCTCAAATGGTTCCAAAAGTGTTCTTAGAGCTTGCAGAACTTTACTTCGCTTCTTTATAAATCTATTTGAAAAGGTTCTATTATGAGAACAAAATCGGTTTTAGGTTCAACTTTTTTCTCTTAGGTGTACATTTCTCTGGTTTTATGTTCAATGTGGCGTGCGGCGAAGCAAAATATTAGCTTGAAAATAAGTGCTAAATGGAATATTTCTAACATGGTGACATTTATTTTTATATTTAATTTAGAAATAAATTATAATTTTAGGATGGGTTACTTAATTTATTGATATTTACGATATAGGTAATAATTGCACAATTTCACTTTCTTTTTAAGGTGGTATTGTTTAATTTTTCCTCGTCGAAAAATAACACTTTGGCTTTTTATCGGCTCATGGCCGTGCATATGCCCGCCGCGGTCGCTTAGCGCGTTTTCTGAAAATGCGGTATCAAGTACGGCTGTTAAAACATGCATATTTACCGAACGGACAGTAGTATCGCTGAAATTTTCACACAAGGTGCAAAATCAATTTATTTAAGATAGCTATATTTTTTTGTAAATCGTAAATTTTGTTGTGTGTTCGGGGCGCACAACACTAATCACCACGCATTTCAGTAATGGGTTTTACTTCGGATACCACACAGCTAATTTTGAGTTTTTTACGGTCTGTGCGAGTTTGTAATGATCTGTAGTGCCATATTAGTTTCAATAAAAGATACATGTGTCTTTAACACATTGATACTAATAAATTTAAATTTTGATTTTCACACGGAGCAAGTAGGCCCTCGGTGAATGAAGATGGCGTAAATGAGTTTGCAGGCTTGAAAACGGGTGGAAAATAGCACGTTCGCTATTTAGGGTCTCGTATCGGAAACGATCAGGAAGACCCCCCATACATTGAAACCTATTTAAAGTTTCATCGATTTGCAATCCATTATATATACTTGTGTGCCAAATATGCCGCTTGAGTTCGAATCTCGCGTTCACAACAGGTATATTTGCGTGTACTTCAATTGACAGGTATTTACGGGTGTTGCGCCCTTATACAGGCAGTTCTAAGCACAGAACAAACTAATGAAATAACAAGAAATTAATAAGGCAATAGGAAGAAACAGATCAATGATTCAAACAGGATGAATCTTAAATGTTTCTTTAAAATGACCAGTGTTTGTGCTTCCCTAAGTGTCGTGGAAGGTTGTGCCAAACACGCGGCCCGAATGAATGAAGGCATTATAGCGACGGTTTTTGGGGAATGGTATAGCAAGCCGTGTGGTGTCAGCACCAGAACGAAGTTGTCGTGCAGAAATTGTATTTATGCATGTCGATTGGGTAAGAGGCGTGCAAGGCCGTTTATACACTTATAATGATGTGTGAGTATTTCGATCATCTTAAACTTCTGAAATAAGAATTTAAGATGACTCTGCTATAGTTATAGTAGACGATTTGTATTTATACACAAAATAATAAAAGCGCTGAGTCGATCTTTAAGTGCCATCTTACGTGCTGCTCTTAATAAATGCAATTATAGTGCTAACTGTACTTGTTTTGCATGGCTTAATAGCTCGCATGTGACAAAATGGCGTCCGCTAGACAGTGTAGAGGAAAAACGGATGGGTTTACACTACTAAAAGAGGCTGCAGTAAGGATCAATATCTTGGTGTTATAGTGCACCGCTTTCGTCCTTGGATAGGGGAAAATGCTGTAAAAAAGTGTATGAAAAGGCAATGTAGTTATATTTAGAAAATTATGCAATTTCATGATGGGGAGGGGTGGGAAAAGGGAGGGGGGAGAAACAGGAAGGAAACGGGGCGAAAGAGCAGGGGATAGGGGAATAGAGGGGGAAGTAACAGAGTGAAGGCGTATACTGCCGACCCTACTTTCACCTGCTTTCAGCTTTTTCTGCCTTACTTACCTCCCTTCCTCCCCCTTCCTCATCTTTCCTCCCTTTTCTCCGGGAATTTACTGCGTGCTTATGGATTGCCACTATCAGCTGTACCGACTATTAGTGCTGGGCATTTCGATGAACTTTAAGTTAAGCGTAGAACCATATGTTAAACATCTGGTTATTGGTGAAAAAAAGCTGTACTTTGGCGGGGAATTCTTGTATTTCCTCTATTACAATTTTTAGAAACATTGCAAAGTGCCCGTTTCAATAGAATGCTGTGTGTGAGGTAGTATTGCAGAAAAGTTAGCGTTGAACAACACTAAATTTTTGGAAAACATGACGTATTAATTAGAGCAAAAAGGATTAATAGCAATCTTATGAAGGAATGGTTGTTAATAAAGTTAAATGAGAGATAAAAATGGGCCGCCAAATCAATTACGACAACAGAAATTAGTGGGCCACACCGAAATGATAAAACTGAGGGTGGATACATGTACATATGTACTCATGAATACGTTTACAAATGTTAAGCTCTTATCTGCAATTTTTTAAAATATTATAATATTTTACAAAAGAGGAATGATCCAATTGACACTGTCATTTGTCAGATTTCCATGTTCCTCCTTACATGCTTGCTTGCTCACGTCAAGTCGAGTGGGACTTCTCAAAATGATGATGTAGATTATATACCCCTGCCAGCACGGTGCCAGAAATTTCATTTCAATCCTCTTCAGTCCGGTGTCATGTGTTTCAGGATGTCTATATAATAAGATTAGATCTTAGGTTGGGACGCCAATGTATCCAGGCTTGCATACAAAATTGTCACTGCTCCTAGATCAGTGGCTCTTCAGCGGGCTCCGCGATCCGTCTTTCTCTTAGTTCGGTGACACTTTGGCAGTCAAATCCGTTGATAATGTGCTGTTGCCATTGGGTGTGAAGGAGCTCTTACAATTGAAAGGCTATCGGAAGGGTCCATCTCGGAGTTTTTTAAATTGCGACGTGCATCGAAGTTCACAGCCAAAAATATCAATGACTCCACAGTTGAAAGAAAAACTCCCCCGTGTCTTTCAAATTCCGTCCTTGGTGGATTTCCCGCCGACAGCAGTGCAATGTCGTCATTGAAGTCGACATCTGAGTGCACTTTATCCCATTCATCTATTCATCCCCCTCCTCTTTAGTGAAAGCCAAGCATCTACTTTATTCCATATTTGGCTATTCTAAGAGCGTAATCAGAGGCATGATTTCAGAATGTCCTCGTACCATCATGCAATGCATGCTTTGTTATCCAGCGTAAGATACCCGGGTCAAGTAACACAAACGGTCACTTTCAAGGAATATAGATTCATGAAGATGACTAACAGTAATTTGAATTATAAGGATATTTGAGTGTGACTTTCAAGTACCAAAAGTCATTCGACTGCGAAAATAAGTATTGTCTATATGTATATCACGTCTAACATCCACAGTGCTCTTTTATTTATATCATGACTGAAGCAGAGTAAGGCAGATTTCAACACACTTAAAACATATCTTCTCTACAACCTTCAATGGCTTTAACAGTGCAAATGACAGTTCAAACCTGCCTGTGATTAACTAGGTATAGGTTATTGCTCTGAGGTAATCAAGAAATAAATTTCACCTATGCAGGTTAGGTTCCATCAGTGCGATCGCTTTAGCCTTTGTCGATGACATTCACACGCAGGTCGTCCTTAGCATTTCCTCATTACCTCATGGGTGTTATCAAGGTTTTCTTGGAAGCTATGGAAGTATTATGGCCTACATAGTGCCATGTTGTAAAATTAAGAAAAATGCATCCTAGAATCGCGCAAGCTTCAATTCTTTCAGGTGGTATTATCCTCCTCACAGGCTTTTCTTCGACATTATGCACTTGTCAATTTCAATCCCGGCCTGGGGGTCCCGCGGACAAGGGGTATAGGCCGGGACTAGCGGGCTGTACAAAAAAGATTGCCCGCAAGCTGGGATGTTAGCCGGACTTGGCCGGGAATATAATGTTAGCTTGTCCCCGCCCTGAGGGACAATTAGTGCTTGGGCCACGAGGGATTTTTGGCATATGGGTACCATATAGGTGGCAAAAACAAGATTATACCAAATTGTTAAGAAACTTCAACTTAAATAATTTATGGAATGAAAGACATGTTCAAAGTAGTAGCTTAAGCATGCTAATTTGCATAAACAAAAAAATGGCCGCCACATTCAAGTTACTCCATAACTGGTTTAAGCCATACCAGGTACATTGTAGGGATAATTTTGGTAAAAAAAATGTTAACATGAGATGTTTGATAACGGACAACCACCAAAAGTCCTTAGACTACATTCTGAATTAAAACCTAAATTTGCATAAACCAAAATGCCGCCATTTTCGTAAATTTTGAGAAATTAAATTTTTGACGCAACATTCAAGTATCATAGGATGACAAACTTTTTCACTACTCTAAACGTTTATAATGACATATTGCTCAAATATAATATAAACATCGTTATTTGTATGCAAGACTTCCAAGGTGACAACTTAAGCAAGTAAATTTGAAATAACAAAATTGGCCGCCTTGAAATTGCGCCTAACTAGTTTCGGCTATATACAGACTAGGTTGAAGAATTATCTTAGGCTCAAACTGCTAAAATGAGGTGTTTGATTAAAAAAAATCAAAATGAATCATGGCCATCTATTTTAATTAAACCTTATTTGCCTAATCCTAAAAAAAACGCCAATGTACCCAACATGTCAGCACTTAGGTACTTTTAAATGGTGGCCAGTTTCAATCATGGGCAGTTTAAGTGTTAATCTATTGCACTGGAAATTCATATGTCTAATCACTAACGACCTTTATAAAACCACTACCCGGAGCAAAAATAAAGAGTGGACCTTTCCTTGGGGTTATGGGAAAATTGCTCCTAGACTGACCAATAAAGAATTACTACTACCTCAATTTATTAGTTTAAACACTTATTTTTGATAAGAATATCTAACGATCCATTCTTGCACTATTATAGTGTGTTCAGTAGGTATTTCAATATTTTATGCACATTTTTGCCATGAATTACCATTTTTGACAGTCATTAGCAATATCAGTCATAATCTGTTATCTATTAACAATACATAACATACCGCATTATACGTAAACTATGACCAACGCACAAAGTTCTCATTACAAGTATTTGCCACTCTAGTCCTCTGGGGACTACGCCACCATATAGCTGTTTGGTAACTTGCAAAGGATGTCCTTTGTTCCGCTAGGAGCGAAGAAGGACGAGCTGATTGAAGTAGGCTCAAAGAATGGACTACCACAAGGGAGTGTGCTCGCACCTCTCCTGTTCAACATCTAACGACCAACCTAGGATGTGCTTGGAACCTGTCGTTTTATTATGCAGACGATCTTGGAATAGGAGTACAAGAGCCAGACTTCACACTTGTTGAAGAGAGACGCTCCAAAAGCTTGGATGAACTCAAAATTAATACGAGGAGGAAAACAACTACGTGCAAATCCGCCCAAGACACGGGTGTGTGCTTTACATCTATGCAACCGTGAAGCATTAAACGTCAGCTAAAAGTAAACCTGGTCTGGAACAACCATGGGCACTGCGATAACCCTCTCAATTAGGAGTTGGGACCGCCTCTATTTATAAGAACCCACATACAGAGGACGAAGAAGCTAGAGTTTAAAGTATGCTCACGCAATAATATTCAACGGAGGAAACGTATACCACAAGAAGGAATTGCCCCAACAGTAGTGTAGGCGAGATGCAAGAGCGTAGCTGCCAAGTATCTAATGTCGGACAGACAACTGGCTTTGCCAACCGAATCTTAAATCCAGACAAGAGTTTCTTGAGCAAAAGTCAAACTTTGATCAGTCTCAAGCAGTTTAAGGGAGTACCATCTATTGGTATTGAAACCTGCGTGAGAATTTTCCACTGGAGCTGACTCCCCATGGGCGGGAATGCGATGCTCAAACCAGAACCAGAATTGGCCGATCTTAAGGGTCCTGCCAGAGTGAGGCTACCTGGAAAGCAGATCCGGACACTACCTGTGTTTGTGGAATAGCACCACAGCCAATGGAACATCTCTTGGTCTGTGCCATGTTGGAGCAACAGGGCTGTATGGGAAGATCAACCCATGGCATAAAAATTTCATCATCAGCCTTTTTGTATGCAGATGAGGAAACTATATTGTGCAGTAGTAGAAGACTCTCCAGACACTTCAAGCCCCAATGGTTCACGGATGGATTGTACTCATGATGGTACAATTTGATCCTAAAAGGGCATGAATGGCAAAAACCTGCTGCCAGACATTGTTTTAGAGTTCTTACCCGCAATAATTGCCCAAGAGTGTTCAAGTTGCCAGACTGTATGTATGGCTATTGGGATGTCCTGTACAGATTGTGCAAGGTAGCGACATGTGAAAACATGAAAGATGGGGTCATTACATTGGACAGTTTTGGTGATTATGGGGACGAGGAGCGAAAGGAGGACAGGGGTGACAGAGAAAGACTATGAAAGGAGGCAAAATACAGTGGACTAGATTGGCCAAAAACTTGTAATGAGAACTTTGTGAATTGGTGTAGTTATGTATAATGCGGTGGTAAAATAATGTTATTTATGGCCAAATTCCGCTATATCTAATAAATTGATGAAATAACTAATGAAACACATTGTAGTACAAAATATATGCAATTAGGTGCTTTAAAAACTATGTAATAGACACATTTATTCCGGAGTGAAACACATTACCAATTTAAAAAGCCCAGGGAACTCAAAGGGGCTACAATTCAAAAAGCAAACGCAAACGCTAATTTGCCACATGGCGACCATTTGGGATATGCAATTAGATTTATTAAAACGGATGGCTATGAATTATTTTGGTTGTGTTTAATAAACACCTCATAAGCAAGTTTTGTGGGGAGTTTTGTACCTAAAATATTCTTCTATGAGTCAGGAGATGGCCGCAACTAGTTATGGCGCGGCACATATTTCAACTTCCTACATGGTATGTTTATTACTTTTTACCACTTTGTGTTCTACTGCCAAGTTTATTGCGATGTGGTTGTGTAATATAAGATTGTTCTCCCGTGTGTGCATTGGTGTACTTGACAAATAAAAACACATGATCGATAAAAAAATAGAGCGTGCACGTGAATAGTGTTCTACATTGGGCATTAACCAACTTTACCGAGTAAGGGTAAGATTCAACCTCAAGTGCATTAAAAGAGACCGATGTTAGATGGATCATAATTCAATCTCACAATTATTGGTGCACTATCACCAAATATATTTGGACCACGGAAAAAGTGTTGTGGCCATGTCCTGGATTTTTTCTTGCAACATATCTGTCCACGGTCGTCTAATTAATACCACCCCCGCCCCCCACCCTGGACCTTTGTGATTGTCTGCTTTTTTGGTCGGTTGTCACCCTCTATTCACAAACAATCCTTTTTTTTTGTGTCCCTAGAACTATTTTCTATACCACAGCAATTTCTCTACAAGACACGGATATGGCGCACCAATAATAGACGCGAAATTTCATAGCTTAAGGCGGCCATTTTCTTTATGCAACATTAGCATGCTTAGGTTGGCACCTTCGAAAGCTCAGTCACTTGTATAAAGAATGTTTATAGTTACTTCTATATTAGGGACAAGAGTGTATTTCAAACTTTAAAAAGTGCTTGTCATCCATTGTGTGATACCTGACACATTGACTGTTAAATTCAAATTAGGCTCAAATTTAGGAAAATGCCGCGGGCAATTGGATTTACGCAGATTAGGTTTTAATTAAAATTATGATTTGAGTTTGGTGGTTGTCATGTCAAAACACCTCATGTTAGCATTTATTCCACTAAAAAAATCCTTCTAAAAGGACAGCATATGGCTATAAAATAGTTATGGAACAATTTCAATGGCGGCCATTTTGTTTAGGCAATTAGCAGCTTAAGCTACTACTTTGGAATGTCTATCATGAAAATTATTATTAGATGATGGTTTCTGAGTAAGTTATACCACACTCGCTTTGCCCCCCCTGATGGTACCGACCAAACCATATCTGGCCCAGGACTAAATCTTGATGAGCTGCGGATAAGCCGGGAGGTACAAAAACATTCCCGGCTCCGCCGGGACCTAAAGGGGACTTTAACAGATGGTCACACAATATAAACGCAGGCGATAAGTGACGCAGTATTCGCCCGTTAAAATCGTTAGTTATCACCATTTATATAGCTACCATTGCAGTCCGCTGTCGTGAAAGGCAAAGATATACAAAGTTAGACCAACGCCGTAGTCACGGTTGAGATATCAACTAATCCGAGGATCGATATTTCAACTAAAACTTCGCCAGAAAGAAAAAACATAAAAAAATCACAGGACATGTTGAAAAAAAAATAATCTAACTGAATCACAAGAAATTACTAGAAGTTGTCTGATTCATTAATCCTAAAATTACCGTAGGTAGTGAAAGCATGTGATATTTCTTGCTAGAGAGGACTATTGTCTTTCATTACTACAACCGCAGGCATTTTAATCTGAAAATGAAAATATGAATCGCTATGGAAACAAATAATGTCATGAAATACATTCTGTTAGCTAACAATACTTCTCGAACTGCCGCATGTTCGGATATAAATCAAAATTAAGGTAATCGCGATTTCCGAACGTGTTTTTGGTAGTGTTTTATTCCCATTCAATTTCCATTTTATAGGATAATTGAAGTTTTTGAACGCAGCGCCGTTCGCCAAGGAGTACAGCCTGTCCAGGCTCTTGCGTGATGTCAGCTCAATTTACCACAAGGCGTGCCGAGCTGCGGGTCCCGGCCCCTAGGTTTTCTAAAATTTAGAGAACAGGGGGAAATTGAAGAGTGCTCATTAATATCTTAAAAGTTATAACAAATCTATTTTAATTGCTACTCATTCCTTTGTTTTATTAGAAATAGAAGAAAAAAGAAAGAAAGATTGTAACAGACGTAAAGTTGTGTACCATTTAATATTGAGAGTGGGTTTGGGTGGCTTGGCCATAAGATTTGGATGGTTAACTTTTTGTTCAAGCGAAACACATTGTTTTCCAATCAAATATTTACTAACGTGTCTTTTAATTTGAAAATTTACCCAAACTACTGTTTTTCGCATAATTTGGTACCAGTAGTATTACAACTTTTAATAAAATAATAAAATACCTTTTTCCAGGCCTAGCATATAGTTGTACATATCATATATTCGCCTTTAAAAAAAAAATCCACAACGTACTTAGCATGATGGAAGTTTAATATCTTTTTATTTTAAGAAAATCCTAGTAAAAAAAATTTTCAGCAACAAAAAAAAAATCAACAAAAATACTCAAACCAAACCTTCCGGGTAACCGTTGTGTAAATAACAAACCATGTCAAACCGTGGGCGGATATAAAGGGGAAAGGGCCCTGTCAGCAGCTGAAGGTGGGGCCCTTTAGCGTCGCTTTCGCAGGCAATGTTTGCAATTTAGTGCGACTAGGATGTGTCTGAAGGGGCCCTGAGAGCATATTTTACTATTCTTTCATAAATAACCAACTCGGACTGCACAAAATATTGAGATCAGATTCTTGAATGCTGTTAGACATATGCGGACTATGTCGGCAAAGTTGCCCCCCCCAAATTCTGAGACTACAAAAGATAAGACGACCGCGTGCCCAGTAGTAGTAACTATGGGAACTGCACAAAAAATCTTTGTTTCACGAAACTGACATGGGGAAAATTCAACTCAAATTTAGGAATAAGCATGAAGACTGTTGGTTAGCCTATAAGTGATTTTTAGAATTTTTGTCAGAAAGATGCAAACGGTCCTCCCAAAAAAACGGGGGAGGGAAGGTATAGTTCAATACGATTCAATGGAGCCAAAATGGTGATTGCACAGACTACAAAATATCTGTGTTTTATGCCATACGTTTTCCCTTTGTTATCTGGGGCATATATGCAATCCATCATGCATTCCCAACAAAGAAGAGCTTGAGTGCCTCCCCCTGGGCAGGGTCGCAATATATGATACCCAACTGACAGGTACGGCTATGGGCATATATCAGTTTGTGGGGAGTTTTGTACCTAAAATAATTCTTCTATGAGTCAGGATATGCCCGCAACTAGTTATGGCGCAATTCCAATGGAAGCCAGATTTTTTTTATGAAATTGGCATGGCTCAAGTTGTCCACTTGAAGTCTTGCATACACACACATGATTATAATAATAGTGCAATAGTTTAATTGTAAACTTAAGTGTAAGATTCACCCATGTGATGATTACATGACCATTGACTGTTAAAATCAAATTGTGCCTCAAAATTTACGAAAATGGCGGCCATTTTGGATTTGTCTGCCAAATTATAGGTTTAATTAAAAATTGCATGGATTTAGTTCTGGTGGGTGTCCATTATCAAAAAACCTTGTGTTAGCATGATTTCACTAAAAAGAATTCTTCTAACAAGACAGGATATGGCCGCAAATATTATGACGAAATTTCAAAGGAGGCCATTTTCTTTATGCAAATTAGCATATATGCTTAGGTTGTCAAAAAACCTTCGAAGTCAGTCTTGTATAAAGACATGTTTATAGTTATATTAGTAACAAGATGGGTTTTTAATTTCAAACTTAAAAAGTGGCTTGTTCACCAGGTGATCCTTGAACATGACGTTAAAGTCAAATTAGGCTCAAATTATGAAAATGGCGGCCATTGTGGATTTTATGCAGATTAGGTTTTATTATTTAAAATTAGGATTTGAGTTTGGTGGTTGTCCCATTGTCAAAACACCTCATGTTAGCAATTTATTCCACTAAAGAATTCCTTCTAAAAGAAAGCATATGGCTACGAAAAACTAGTTATGGAAACAAATTTCAATGGCGCCATTGTTTATGAAAATTAGGAGGCTTAAGCTACGACTTTGGAATGTCTATGCATGCAAAAATTTTTATAGATGTGTTTCTGAGAAGTTGATACCACACTCTTGGCCACTCCTGATGGTACCGACCAACCTTATCTGGCCCAAGGACTAAATCATTGATGATAGCTGGGACTTAAGCCGGGAGGTACAAAAAAATTTTCCCGGCTCCGCCACGGGACATAAACGGGGACTTGAACGCATGTGTCACACCCATATAAAGCAGGCTATCAGTGAGCAGTATCGCCCGTCAAATCTGTAGGATATCACCATTTTTATAGCTTACCATTGCAGTCCGATGTCGTGAACGGCAAGCTATACAAGTCGCACACTCGCACGTCGTCCCACGGTCGTCGAGATATCACTAATCCGAGGATCGTATTTCAACGTAAAATCGCCAGAAAAAAATAAAAAAATCAACGAGAGGAAAATGTTGAAAAAAAATATTCAAATCTGATTCACAAGAAATTACTAGACGTTTGTCTGAGTCATTAACCATCAAATCACCGTAGGGAATAAAGCTATTTGATATTTCTGCTAAAGAGAGGCACTTGTCATTCATTACATAAAACGCAGCAGTTTAGATTTTTAATATGAAATATGAACATATGAATCGTATGGAAACAAAGAAATGCTCCTGGAAATACCATTTCTGTTAGCTCACAATACTTCTCGAACTGCCACATTTCCGATATAAATCCAAAATTAAATGTAATCGCGGATTGTTCCGAACTTGTTTGGTAGTGTATATTCAATTTCCAAATTTTCCATTTTTCGGGATAATTGCAAGTTTTTTTTGAACCGCAGCGCGTTAAGCCAAGAGTACAGCCTGTCCAGGCTCTTGCGTGATGTCAGCTCAATTTACCCGCCAGGTGCGACGAAGCTGAGGTACCCGGCCTAGGTCTAAACATTAGAGAACAGGGGGAAATTGAAGATTGCCTCATAAATCTTAAAGATAAACAAAAATCTATTTTAATTGCACCTAATTTTTCTTTTTGATTTAGAAATATGAACGAAAGATTTGTAACTAAGGTAAGTTGGAACCATTTTAAATTGAGGAGTGGGGTTTGGGGGGTTTGTGCATAAAGATCTTGGAATGTTAACTTTTGTTCAAGCGAAACACATTGTTTTCCCATCAAATATACTACGGGTCTTTTAATTTGAAAAATTTACCCAAAACTACTGTTTTTCATCATTTGGACCCAGTAGTATGACAACTTTTAATGAAAATAATAAAAAACTTTACCTTGTTCCAGCCCTAGAACAATATAAGTTGTCCATATCATATATTCGCCTTTAAAAAATCACAACAGACTTCTCAGCCTGACGGAAGTTTAATTATTTATTTAAGAAAACTCACTATACAAATAACATTTCAGCAAAAAAATAAATAACAAAAATACTCAACCAAACCTTCGTGTAAAACGTGGTGTAAATAACAAACCATTTCCCAAACAGTGGCGGATATAAAGGAAAGGGCCCTGTCAGCAGCTGAAGGTGGGGCCCTTTAGCGTCGCTTTCGCAACACAATGTTGCACTTTAGTGCGACTGGATGGTGTCTGAAGGGGGCCCTGAGAGAAATTTTACTATTCTTTCATAAATAACCCACTTCGGCTGCCAAAAAAATATTGAGTCAGATTCTTTGAATGCTAGAAATAGCGAATAATTGTCGGCAAAGTTGCCAAATTCTGCAAGACTTCACAGATAAGACGACCGCGTGCCCACGTAAATATGGAAATGCACAAAAATCTTCGTTCTCACGAAACTGACATGGAAATTGAACGCAAATTTAGGAAACGCATGAAGACTTTGTTGGTTTGCCTATAAGTGATGTTTAGACTATGCAGAAATGCAAAACCGTCTACCAAAAAACGGGCGGAAGGATAGTCAATACGATTCAAGGAAGCCCCAAAATTGGTGATTGCAGACTTACAAAATATCTGTGTTTATTGCACGTTGTCCCTTGTTATTGTGGCAGATATTGCAATCCATCATGATTCAACAAAGATGCTTGAGTGCTCCCCTGGGCAGGGTTCGCAATATATTGTACCCACTGACCGAGTACGGCATGGGCAAGAATATTCAATGTATTTAGCAAGTTACTATCACAGAGTAGGCCGACAAACGGGGGACAAACACCATGATGATCTTGTTGTTTGGCTGAAGTTTCAGTTGGCAGAGATTGATGCAGGGGTTAGATATACTTGCTAATGTTTGTGTCGGATATCGCCGCGCGGTAATGTGGATTTTTTAACCAAACCAACTAACAATGGTTTGTTTCTCAAATCATTTAACTCGATCTGGTGAAATTCGGCTCGGTTTGCCACTCCGGCGATCCAAAAGGTAGTATGATTTTCTATAGCTAGACCTGTTGTTAGCATAGCCGGGACCGACCCGGGATTGTACAGAGTTTTAAAGCAGTCACCGCCCCCATTGGCCGAGCCCGAGAATATACGGGGATTATCACACCGAAGCCCGGCTAGTAGGTGCCGGGACATAGCGGGGGATGTACAACAAATTGTAAGCCCGGCTACCCGAGATTTCTTGCTACTTTAGCGGGGACAAAGGTGGGGGTGGCACGACAGCAAACATGTACATTCCCGGCTAAGTCCCCGCTAGTCCCGGGACCCCTGGGCGGGAGGAAATTACAAGTGCATACGTCTTGTATTCCTCCCTTGTCGAGCTTAAATCTCATCGTACTTTCAAAATTATATGCAATATAGTTGGGATTAATGTAATCAGTAGCATCGGAGGATTTCCAAGAGACTTTAAATTGGTTGTACCAATTTATAGCTTTCTTATTGGTACTCGTTCTGACATATTTGCTTTTTGCGTTGCTTGCTCTTGCCACATTTAATCCCGGCTTGAGCTCATCCTCTGAGAGCTTGATGCATGTCTCTTCCAGCTTCCTCTTCGCAAGCTATTTTACATCTAACCGAAAATGGGAGCGTTCAAAAGATTCATTGTAATTATAAATTGTATTTTCTGCTCCTTTCAGTATAAAAAAGCACCAACTAGGATAGAGGTAGTGATTAGGACGATCTTGAATTGATGGATGGGGGATGTCGTCCAATAAAAAAAGTCCGCAAGTGCAGCAAAATGGGTTCAAATTTCCATAGACACAAGTGGTAAATCAGAATACTAGTATCGGATTTTTATGCGGGTTTTTTTGGCTCTAAATGATGGCACATGACTAGTTTTATATAAACAGAGTTTTAGGCTTTACTGTTGTGAGCAGGAGCAAGGACTTGGGTTAAACATCATAATTCATGTCCCACTACAATCTAAGGTTTTGAGACCTTTGGTAGTTGTATGGACCATCTATATCAATGCAAGGTATTTAGTTGTAGTCCAGATTGTGGTGTCACTTTTTCATAGGGGTCAATTCAAGTTTACACAGAGGGTGCCAAGACTTTTAATTACTCCAATCTGTTGAAATTATGCCATATTGTCCGTCTAGACATAAGGATTCAAAAATGTTAGTTTTGTATCATCTATGGCCATTGGTTTTAGGTTCTTGGGAAATAAAAAAATGGCTTAAAGTGCAAAAAAAGGTCAATTTCCATTCCGTCCATGGGTAAAATTCAGAAGTTGCTCCAAATTTTGGTAAAATGAAACAAATTTGTGTTTCCATCAAGCTTAATGTGGTCCAAACAAGGAATAGTTTGTAACATCTGCAAAATGAAAGTTATCATATTACAAATAGGTTCATGGGGGGCAACATCACATCCAATTGGCATTGACCTTCTTTGAACCTTTATCTTGGTAAGTAAACATTTAACAATAATCAACACTATACTTTTGGGGAGTCTCATTGCAATAATTTGCAAGCATTTAAAATACAATCATAGTAACTTTCAATATTGATCCCTGTACAATTTGAGTTTGACTTTTTTAACTTAAAACCGTTTAGTCATTTTTCCACTATAACTCCAAAACCAATAGTCGTCAGTGGTCAACTATAACCATTTTTTTTGGAATCTTAGACTAGACGGACAATATAAAAATGTTTCAACAGTGTTTGGAGTTAGTTTAAATAAAATTTTGACCCCTGTGTAACCTTAAATTGACTTCTATTGAAAAAGTGACACACAATTTTAACACCACTAACGACCTTGCATTGATGTCGAGGGTCCATACTAACTACACAAGGTGTCAAAACCTATCACCCAGGGCTAGCACACATTTTGTAACACATCTCAAAAGTACACAAGGTTGGAGTGATTAATTTAAGTTTTGACCGACTGACAGGAACCCCTGACGTGATTCTTAAGTGCCGCAAGTGTTGCCTTAAGGAGAGGGGGCCAAACCAAAGTTTGTACAGGGTCCAAATTTGTAAATTGGATCCAAATGTTGAAAACACCCCATGTTACGTTCCCTAACCACAAGAATTCAGAAAAGGTATATTTTTTGTAATATCTACAGCCTAAGTTTCAGAGTTATAGCTAAAAAGAGCAAAAATAATAATAAGGGTCCTTTTCAGTTTAGCAGGGCGTCAAATTTTAAAATTGCTCCGATTTGGATAAAAAATGGTGCAAATTATTGATGGAGCTCAATGGATAAAATTACGGAATAGTTTTTGAGTGTCTCAAATGCCTTGCTTACAGAAGTAGGGGGGTAACAAGATCTATCCCCATTGAATGCAATGGACGTTGACCTTTCTGTTCCCCCTACTCGGAAACTAAGCATTTAAGACAGAAAACTATTCCTTATTTTAATCCTATGAACTCCACCAATAATTGTGGGGGGCCCCACCATTTTTATCCAAATGGAGCAAACTTTAAATTTTGACCCCTGTACAACTGAAATTGACCTATTATTGATTTTTTGCTGTTTTTAGCCTATAACGCCTGAACCTTTAGGCGTACATTATTACAACTATACCTTTTCTGATCCTTATGGTTATGACACAACATTGTGTGTCTTTTCAACATGAATTGGTCAATTACAAATTTTGACCCCTGTACAACTATGTTTTGACCGCCTCTCCTTAAGGCACCACGTTTGCGGCACTTAAGAAATCACGTTTCAGGGTTCCGGTCAGTCCCACCTGTCATCATAATTAATCACTCAAACCTTTGTACTTGAGATGTTTTACAAATGTTGGTGCTAGCTCCATGGGCTATAGATGTAGTCTGACATGAAACGACTCCCCTATTATAAGAACCATGATACTCGGCTCCTGCTCTATTGTAAGTCATCAAAATCCGTGCATCCAATCTCCCTTTATTTTTCATACCTTTTTTATATACATCAAAGTGACGTCATATTCTGGCTGTTTTGTGCTATTTTTTGTCATAGAAAAAGACCTCTAAGCTATCCAAGGTAGCAATTATTTGAGTTGCATGTTTTAATATGGAACACTCCAGGGTGATACGGTAAACATCCACTCCTCCCAAAAAGGTGAAACGGTGGCTCAGATAGACGAAAAGTTATAATACTTCTGCCTGTTCTCTTCAATGTACTTTTTGATACGCATAATGAAATGGCGTGCTCTCTTCTTAGTCTTCCTACTGGAATCACTTTTTCTCATATTTGTCTGTCGCTGATACCATTATCATCTCTTGGGAGGTTGACGTTGCGTACGTCACTTATGGAATGCTCTTGGAGGTCATTCTTATCTCTGAGCAGACGCCGATCATGTCGAGTCTTTCTAGGCTCCATTTTGTTTTACCCGAGACTTTACCTAACCCGTGTAAAGATCATGTTATGTAAAGTGATGTAGCCTTACATTCAGAATGCTGCTCCTCCATTCCTTTGATTCGGAGTTAAGTGGATAGGCCAGCCTCAGTCTTACTACCTCGATCTTTCACATTTTTCTTGCGAAGTGATTGGGAGATGTGTTACCTGCAAGTTCCAACAGTTGTTTGTTGTTTTTGTTTGCAGTTTTTCACGATCTTTTTCGATCGCGGAGAGAACTTGGCATCTTTCAGTCTATCCTCTCTTTTGCAATCTCCTACTACACAGTAAAAACGTTCGGGCTGGCTAGGAACGTATGAAAGTCTCTTCTGCCATTGTGTTGGACAAAGGGTAACTATCACAGTTGAAGGAAGATAATGTATGAGATACGATCCAGGTGGTGATTTTACATTGTAACCGAGTTTGAATGCCTCGTGGTATAGCAATATTCCTATACATCCTAGCTATCAATGTGCTCTTTGTGCCAACGTCAGTTCTTCTGTTTCTGCAGCAGTCAATTGCGCAGCATTATGAACCTATATAGGGAGCAGGACTGGTTTTAGGGCCCACCTCTGCTGTCACATGAAAGTATAATTGTATACCAAAATGTCCTTGAAGTCTTAAGAATACAATATGGGTGGGCATTTTGAGAACCTGGAGTAAAGTGACCTTGGACAGAGAAAGGTCAACCCTCTTTCCCATTTATTTCAGAACAATATGACAAAATTTCTAAAACCACTGAAAATTGGTAAGAAACCACCTCTTTTAGGAACTATACACAGTGACCACTTGTACATTTCATGGGTAAAATAACTTCAAAAATAGTTCATACAATTTGAAGAATCAGGTTGAGCCTAAACCAACACCCCACCCTTATCCATAGATACCCACACACCAATTTGCATCCACACCCACATTTGTAGTACTATGTAAAAAATTGAACCTTGACTGACTTTTACCACGTTACCCCAAAAAAAGTAATTATTTGCATGGGTCTTTTTTTAAAAAGGTCAATTGACATTAAAAGTATATTCAATGTATTGGGATGGATGAAGGATTGAAAGAGTAAATCATAAGCACCTGTTTCCGTGACCTACGGATTTTGAACCTATGACCTTGATCATCACAGGCCAGCATATTAAAATGGTCGATTTGAGGGAGTTTGTCAATTTTTGGGGGGGGACTAAAAATAAAATGTAATTTTTCTCATTTTAATCAAATTCTTCTATGAAAACAAGTTTATTACGACCTCATATTAGTGTTAAAGCAACACTTCATTTTGGTGTAGTTGTAGATCATCAGGTCGGGCAGTTACCATGGCAAACACAATTTAAACCTTATTGTAAGCCAATTTTTTCAGGCACCGAGGCTAAAATATGGATGTAAATTGCCGTTGCCATGGTAAATGCCACTGAGAGTTCTACAAACTGGCATGAATAAAGTTCTCGTATATTCCAACAACATCAGTTGTAAAAGAATGTTTATAATGCAAAAAACAAGATCAAAAAATTTGAAAAAGTTGCAATGAGGCCAAAAATGGAGAAAAATGCCCCAAACTTGTGCCTTTTGTCAGCCAGCAAGTTTTATAGACATCGACGGCAAAAACCGTAGGACAGAGAAGTTTTTGATTGACTTTTTTGTTCAAAAACTTCATCTGAATACACT
>JAMKCH010051848.1:0-10105 GCA_023653785.1 Ophioderma brevispina | reverse complement strand
GAGATCAAAATTATACTTCCTTTTTGCAATACCAACTTGAAAACTTTACAATGTACAATCATCTTCTTCTGGTGGTGGGGTGGGGAGGGGCAGTGGTGTACGCCCCCCACTTTCACTTTCATTTCACATCACGTCACCAAAATACCCCATATTTTTTTTTAAATGTCACCCAAGGACCCATATTTTTTAAATTTACCACTGTCACCCCAGTGCCAGCCTTACATATCCAATTCATACGTTTTGCCCCCCCCAAATCCAATTCACTATCGTGATTTTCCCCAAAATCCCCTTTCATATTTGATTTCCCCCCAATCCAATTCCTACGTTATTACACCGATATGAAAAAAATACACTATTTTTTACTAATTTCAATCTCATGTCCAGGTGAAAGATCTTTCCTTGCATTGTGGTCTGATTTGGCCTGTCAGTATATGGGTCAATCTCCGGGGTGTGGCTATACATTGAATAAGGTCAGTGTCATAACCCGCGGGGGTGGGGGGTGCAACGCTCTCTCCCAACAAAACCCTTGCCGGGGCCTTGGTAGCAAAATGAACTGAATTTGTACATGTCGTATGGAGAAGACCAAAATTTGGTCCCCTCAAAAAATGCTCCGCACCCCTCTGCCCCCCTTTGGTGCAGAGGTCTGGTTTGATGCCACTGATTACAGGTTTGACGTATGGGCTGACCTTTGATTTACAAATTTCCGTTTTTTTACCTTTGGTTGTTCCTTCCTGTTCCTTGTGTTGTCTTCCTGGACTTGAGGCACACGCTGCCACTGGAGGTTCACTTTTCTGTGACTCCAAGTTTTTCTCTCTGCATTTTTTTGGCTGCATCTTGCCCCCCCCTGAAATTTCACAGACAAACACAACTTATGTATTTTCAAAACATAAACCATTCATACTTTGATCTATGTGTGTTTCAACACCTAACCAGTCAGACGCATCAAAATCACGCACACACATCCCCATTGTGTGTGTTCTTTGTGCGCTTAAGTAATTTAAAGCATTTTTTAAAACCTGTAGCTATTTGTAATGACCCTGGCATGGACTTAAGTGCGGGTTTTGTGTCTTGAATAAATTACCTAAATATGGAATGCTGGCTCAGTGTTGGTAGGTATAGGGGTATGGTGCCTGAGGGAACGGATACAGAAAATGGGTTTACTCTAACCTCAGGCGTAGCCAGGTGGGTTGCGGGGAGTGGTGCCGACAATTTTCCCATGCTTTAAATTGATTTGTTGGATTTGTTTCCCCGCTTTCGCCCTGTTCAGGTCCGTGTAATGTCAATGAAAGTTGTGTCTTAAGAGGTTGTGTGTCATGGTCTGATTAAATGACAACTGATCTAAGCAGCGTGTTAACCATCATGCATTACATATGTTCGTTGTCTTTGCATACTGACTGAGGTTGTCTTTCTCAACGCTTCAACTAAATTTTTTTCTTCCCCCCCCCCCTTCCCCCCCCGCCCCCCCCCCCCCCCCCCCCCCCCCCCCCCCTCCGCCCCTCAGCCCCCCCCCGCCCCCCCCCGCTCTTCAATTTGTAGACTACGGTGAAAAATTTTGTGTCAACCGGCAGTCCGCGAGCGAGCCGAATTTTTTTTTTGGTATGAAACGGTCCCTTCTGGCAATCCGCACACCCCCCACCGCATAAATTCCTCCCGTGGCTACGGGCCTGACTAACCTACAATACCAGAGGTTTCAAATCAATGACATTATAATTCAAAATGCATCGCTTACGAAAAGTTTTCAACATGCTTGGATATGGTGGAATCAATATAGTGGCTATTTGATGCCCCCCTACAAGATCCAGTGTCCTGGGTCCGTTCGCGAAACTCATACGTAACCCTACATGTATGATGCGCTTGTCCTACATAAGGGACCCTTTATTACTTTGTGTACTCACAGTACTTTGGATAATAAATCGGTCCGACTCACATGACATAGTGATGCACGTAGATTTAACAATTGAGTTTCACAACGGACCCAGGCGACATGCCCTTGACAACCACCCACCCACACTCCCACCCACCCCCCCCCCCCCCACCGTGCTGAACCTTGTTGACACTGTCATTTGCATTAAATTACTAGTCTAAAAAGATGGGCCTATACCCATCTCAACACTCAACAACAAAAATAAAATACATTCTCAAATTGGACTTTCAAATCTTATAAGCACAACTGAAGCACACAAGATAAGAACAACTACATTGCTAGTTTTGTTCTCGTTTCAGTCATTTACCTAAATCGAGTGTAGGAGTTAAAGTTAATATCGCTCTTTCTGTGAATAAAATACAGTTACCTTCTTTTTTCAAACACAGAGTTTCTTTTGCTGATGGTCCCTCATCACCAGTATCCTCCAATGTCTTTTCAACCATCCTGTCAGCTCTACATATCCTGTGACAAGTCCCTTCTCTCCATAATGCATTTGGATCTGCATTTTGGGATGGTACACTTGTTGGCAACTTCAATTTGTGCAGGTTCTTGCACTTACAACTACTGTTATATCTGTTGGGAATTTTCACTGGTGTTTCTAAAACCACTGGAACAGGATCACTTTCAGTTGGTTTGCCATCAACAAAATGCAAAGACACACAAACACCCAAAGTGGTTGTCACTTTTGTCCACCCACCTTCCAGTTTCAGTGCTTTCCGCCCAGTTTTCTCTCAGTTGTTCATCGGGAGCAATGGATATAGTAGAAGATGGGGTTTTGTCAGGCCACAGCTGACATGTGTCTGACCCTCATGTTCTTGACAGGTCGTAAGTTGCCATTGCTGAATTCCCTGGGTTAATGTTGACAAGATGGCACTGAGCACGCTGCTTGTGTCCTTGCTCTGATGTTCTGTTGCCAGAGTCAGTAGCATCATCTTTAGACTGTTGTCGTAACTGTCCAAAATCTATCTATAACAATAAACAAAAGAATGCATGAAAAGAGAATTACACTTTAAAGACAACTATTGCATTTAAATAAATTTGTCATGTGTGGTGCAAGAAGTGTGCAGTGCATAGAGCTCAAATAGCTTTGGCCCATTTGTCATAATGCCCCATGTCAAACATACTATGATGATTATAAAATTGGATCGTTAAGAAGCCCAACTTAATGGTCGAGGCATGAGTTGCAAAAATATTGGGCGAGATGCAGTCGAGCCCCATATGTTTAAACTCATAGCGAGATCCAATTAAATTGAGCTTAATCATCCAATTTTATCATTATCAATGTTTTGGTCCGATATTTTCACACACTATTGGACTCCGGGTCAAAACATGAATAACTGCCAAGACTCGTTCACCGAATAACCATTTCACAAGGCCGAGTGCCTCGATAAAACATATGGCAGCACATCCATTGGCACAGAAAGTTCAGCCTGTGTGGTACAAAAAAGCAAAATCCTTTTCCGTAATGGTGTGTGTTAATTTACACATGAGGGTTTCCGATTGAATGAGCGTGTAATCCTACTGCAATAATTGATTCATGGTCCATGGTTTAATAGTGCGCAGTACACTGCATGCCCATTGAAAATTCCACAAAGTGCAACTTTTGGTTTGGGGTTTGGCAAAAACTCTCGGGGGTTCTAGCATTTTTACACACTTTTTTTACAAGCAAAGTGGGTAGATGAAAGAGCAAGACAATAGACAAACAAAAATATACATTTGCAAAAATTTCAAAAAGTATGTATTTTTTTTATTTTTTTTAAAAAAAATACTGTTCGAAAAACATCCGAGATACTTTTCTGTGCCAACTGTGACTCCGGAGATGTATCGATCACATGGCAGCAATTGCACATGCAAAATTCATACTTTGAGGTATGCTTTTGGGTTTATCCGCAATTAAGGGTAGTCTGATGGAAGGAAAGATATTCGGTGTGTTAGGGTAGATGTATAAGGTTCTGCGTTGAAGGGATGACAACGATGGAGGTAATGTAAGTGGCCCCACGGGATTGGTGTTGAAAAACCGGTCCCACTAAGAGATATTAATGTACCGACAAAATTTGTCCCAGGGGGTATATTTTCACTGAAAAAATGGGTAGTATAAGGTGGTTCATGCTGTGTTATTCTTGTGTGTTATTTTTCTCCTCCCATGCAAGTTGGGGGATATAGCCATTTTATTCTTATTCAAAAGGATAGTCAGACTAAAGAGATTTCATCGCTTCCCACCAAGGATTTTCAGTGCATCTGGCGGGTTTTTTTGACAGTGAATCGTTAGGGATGAAACATGGTTAAATTGACGGTACTGATCACGAACTTGCTTTTTAAGAGTGTTTCATCTCTAACGATTCACATGGCAACCTGTACAAAACTTCCAATGGAAGCACAAAAAATTAGGGGTTTTTAACAAAAATGTTACGTTGCGACCCCTATGATGTTTCGCCCCGACCTATTGATTGTACACCACTGGCGCCGCCCCTGAATGTAAGCAAAGCAATGCATTGTGGGAAGCCTATGATACTTCTCTTGGTTCAACTAAGATAAACTGGGTTAGTTTACATAGTAAAGTGGAAACTTGCGTGAAAAACATTTTATTGTAGCTGTTAGGGCGATTCCACGCCAAAGTGGAAACGAAGAAAAGTACATTTTTGCAAATATTTCAAAATTATAGGTCCCATCATCACACACATTGGTATCAAATAAAGAGGACAAAAACTCTCCGATTTTTATTTGAGTGTCTACGTAATATTTAATATATTTGCTATAATTGTTCTTAAAATAACATGATTTTGCGGGGAAAATTTTCACAATTTGCGTATTGGGAAAAAAAAGTACAACAACTTTGTCATCAGTTTCACTTTCTGAAAAGTGTAATTTATGGTAAATTTTTGATGCAAATTTATTAATAGAAAACAGTTTCAAACTTTTACATAAAGGTAGTTTTATTCAGTGTGAAGTCCTGCTTGGAGAATTGATCAGTAAAGTTGACATTCAAATTGTGGACAAAGTGTAATGCGACTAACGTAATGCGAACAACCACCCCATTTCCCTTGTAATCTACCATGGTAGGATCGTGGTTCATATTCATAATACCCCTAATCTTAAAATCAGTACAGTAGGTACACATTAGATGAACTCACTAATTGAAGTAGTCGCCTTGTTTGAGGGTTACAGTTGAATTGATAAAAATGCTCGATTTTTGGCATGTCCCTTTTGCGTAATGCGACTAACTAATATTCTAATCATTGTCATGCTTGAACAAAGTAACATTCAGTTGATTTACTACCATTAGATTGAAGCCACAAGATAGAGTTCTGGCCCATACACAAAATCCAAGAGCAAGGTCACAATTATATTGAAAATACCAGTGCTCAGACCAAAGAAGACGACAGAACAGCAAGAAAATTGTTAAGCGACTAACCGTGGAATCGCACTTTACAGAAAATCAATTTTTGGTGAATGAAGAAAAGAAAGAATAAAAATAATAAGCCATTTATCAGTCCATGGATTTTCCAAAGTCAACATGCCATTTTGTTTCTAAATTGCTAGGTTAGGTCAACATAATACTGTTCTTGTGAAAAATAGACACTTAAGCATTTGAAAGCAGTCTTGAAGAGGCTATTGGCTTAGTGTAGTGAATTCAGCAGCCTCAAAGGGATTAACTGCATGTTGAGCCTTGAGGCTGCCAAATTCAAGTCTAGTTTCGGCTTCGCATTTTTACAGCTAAGCCCTATTTATGGCCGTTTGTGACCCCAAAAAAGTCAGATCCCGACTTGTATAGTAAAACAAAGCATGAAATCATATGTCTTGACAAAGTACGGTGTGTTACACTTAGCCACTTACACTGTTACAGCCCTTTTTAATGACAACAACTTTGATGACAAATAGGGGGGGTGGGGGCGCGTAAATGTTCACAAACTGTGACATTTGAGAAGTTCATGGCTTTCACTCAGGTCGCTATCTACAACAAGCTACCAGTGTTTTTAAATGTTTATTTCGTGAAGCTATATAGATGTATCGCTAACCTTTATTTCATATTTGACAAGACGTTTAGCACTGCCCATCCTGGGGCAAAATTAATAAAAGAAAACTCCAGATCGAATGGTTTTTAAATTACCACTTGTTAGAATTCGCTCTATTACCCATTATTATTACGTTTATCCTTTGTTAGAAATGATAGCTTTGAAACTGGTGCTTTGCCATTTATTTAGAGCCACATGTGAGATGACATTGATCTTATTTTCTTTTTGCCCATTTAGTAAAGCCTGTGGACTTTATTTTTCCTGGATTAAGTGATTAGTGTCCTGATTTTTCACATGCAAATACTGACAACAGCTTATTTCATTTACAATGAGTGGCAAGACAAGTTCAATGCAACTTACATTTTTGCATGCATGACTTATTTCCATCTACCAATTGTGCAAACAATTTTTATTAACTGACTGTATTTACCATTCTGTTTTAATTGTGATTTGGGTATTTAAAAGTCATTTTCACTTTGATCGTTGAAACATTGAAAAAATGTTGATGGTTCAACCTGAAACTTGATTAGATTTGGTAAAAACACAGTTGAATTTGTAACTTTGTTTCAACATTGAAATGCAACCAATTATTTCAACTGAGTTGTAATCATTTAAACAGTTGAAGTTCAACAATGTTCCAACATTTGAAAACGGAATTACACCCTCACTGGGAAGGGTACTGAATTTTACACACACAAAAATGCTAGGGTGTTTTCAATTTCAATCCTATGCATGAGCATGGCAATTAGTGAGAGGACCAGGGAATATAGAAACTTGGATTGTTGATTTTAATTGTTGAATTAATTAACCTACGAAAATGAAATCAATGGAATAACCGGGCCAGAATATCCCATGGTTGGAATTATCACACCCCAAAATCTATTCAATCAGAGTTTTGGAATAGGCCGATCACTTACAAATCCTGGATGCCAATTGAAATGAGAAGATATTCTTGAAATTAAAATTTACCAAAATTGAACAACAAATATCGCCAATTCTTAAACAGTTTGTTAAAAGTAAAGCAATTTTCAATTGGCTGATGCCCGGTTCAATTTGACAATTGACCCAAGTCGTATGCGCAGTCTAATTGACGTTATTGGAGTTGAAGCGCTCGCGCATCCGCGTTTTGTACGTTCGGCCACCTGCAAACATTGCTCTTGTTGTGTATGTTTCATTGTGTTCGACTGGTTGTTTCCATATTGTTTTTCTGTCCAACTTGGTGTGGCCAGTCCTTTCTTGTTGTAAAAGCCATACAAAAGTATCGCGAAATTGGATTAGGCCGCATGAAAGTCGATTTTGAGTTAGAGAATATAACTTGAGGTACGCTTTGGGAACCGTAGGGCCTATCTCTCTTTAACACTACTTGAAACCAAGGCGAACCATTATTTTAAGTGGAAGAACTAGGCCGAGGCCGATAAATATGGTGTCGCGGTTTCATTCGTCGCAACGTGAGTACTCATGTTCCCAAAATCAACCTTTATTCTCATTCGTTAACACTTCAACATGTTAGTTCATCTTAAAACCCCAATTTCAAATCACGATACTTTCTGGCTTAAAATACAACAAGAAGGACTGCCACCACCCGTGCCAACAATCGAACAACCCTTGAACGCCAAATTATACACAAGGAGACACAACGTTGGCAGGCCCGCGCGAATGTAGCAAAACGCGGTGTAACGCGAGCGCTAGTTAAACCGAAAAATAACGTCAATACGCAGCACGTAACGGTCGTACTAACTGGGTAATTTCAATGTCGAAACGACCGAGCAATCAGCCAATGAAATTGCTTATATTTCACAGCTGTTTAAGATTAATCGTTACCCGCCCCCCGTCGCTTTTGCGAGCAGACTAGAAATAAACCTGTGTCAAAATTTAAGATTGCCACAATAATTCTTAGTTTCAAAATATCGTCATTTTCACCAGTTTAGCATTGGAAACCTTATTGTTTGCAAATTGTGTTTTTTTATGATAACTTTAAACGCAAACCAGGCCGTTTTTTTTCGGCCCTACCTTTCGGCTTTTAAACACACCATTTTAGGTCAATAATGAAATCTTATTAAATATCAAAAATGAAAATCAACCGGAATAGACTTTCATGCCTTAAAGATGACCTTAAATTATAAAGCTGATTTTAAGAGAGATTAAAGGTATGATTTTGGGGACCGGTACTCTCTTTACTCTCTTTACGACGAATTGAAACCCGGCGACACCATTATGTTTGCATGGAAGAACGGCTGCCTCTCGGTCCTTGTTCTTCCACTTACAATAGTTTTCGCCTTGGTTTCACTTCGTCGTAAAGAGAGTACCGGTTCCCCCAAATCTACCTTTTATTCTCTAAAAATATCCTACAATATCCACTGATAAACCAATCTAGTTTTTTCAATGAAAAACGATTCTGGAATATTCAATAAAAATCTCGGTTCTCCAACAAGATTTCAAAATCCCATTTTTCCCAATTCAATTTTTTTGGAAATTTTCTAATTTGGTTAAAATTCAGTTTTTTGATATTTCTTGGACTCAGTTTTTTGTACAAACACTTTGCCATAACCACACCAACATTGCATTTCCTCCTTTGATGTAAACCATGTCGGCAATAGGCATTCTAAACAAGCTGTGTAAGCCAATTTCAATTGGCTGATGCCAGGGTTCAATACTTTGAAAATTGAACCATTTTTGCGTTAATTGAACGTTATTTGGAGGTCGGACCACTCTCGTATGGCCGCGGTTTTGCTACAATCGTCGCAGCCTTGCCATGTTGCGTCTCGTTGTGTAAGTTCGTTGCTTCAACAGGTTGTTGATCAAGGACAGAAATCTTTTTGGGGCTACGGGGCTATTTGAGCAAATTCCTTCAAAAAGGTAGCCCCGTAGTGCATTTTACTATAGACAAAATTTCTCACTGGGCGATTTGTGAAAACTGAGGGCTAAGCACCCTTAGCCCTAGTTTTATTTGTCCCTGGTTGATCTTTGTCACTGGTGGTGGCAGTCCTTATGGTTGTATTTAAGCCCAAAAGGATCATGAAATGGGTAAAGTAAAAAAGATGACTTTTAACTTTAAATGCATTATAAAGGTTGAAGAATGCGGAATACAGTTAAATAATTTTGACCTTGTTTTTCAGCACACTGTCTATTTTAGAGAATAAAGGTATGATTTTGGAACCGGTACTCTATTTACAACAAATTGAAAGCGGTTGTGGGTGATTTGAATGGTGAAAACATTATTTTTGCATGGAACCATAAATAATATTGGTATTGCCGTGGTTAATTCCATCGTAGAGAGAGTACAGTGGTTCCCAAATCATACATTTATTCTTGAAATAACATTGTTGCTTAACATATCAAACAGTTTTTTAGAAGTTTGTTGTTGAAATGTGAAATATTCAAGTTCGAATATTAGACATCCTTCAATTTGCATTTCGATGTAGATTCAATGATAAGAATAGATTCCTAAAAACTCTTCACCCCTCTTTCCATATTGTACCAAACATTGTTCAATGTCCCTTCTAAATGACTATGCCTCATATAATGGAAGCTATTGCAATTTTCCTCCATTTGTCCATTGCATGGCTGCCAATCTAATGAATCACCACCATGGCTCGAAAAAGTGGGGAATTTGGGAGCTCCTTCCAGGAAAAGTGGGCCATTTGGAGGGAAACACTTGGCCATTTGGAGGGAAATTATAATCTGATAAGCAGGAAATTTATGGGAAATGCTACTATCTTCCCAGGAATTTAACATTTTTTCACTGGATACACCACTGGCACTATGGCAGTGAAAATGCATTTGCATCGCATTGGGCCAGGATGATTGTAACTCCAAGGCCATCAAATCGTCATTCGCGCAAATACCCCAGGGCATGGCCATGGAATCGGTATTTATAAAGGCCGAGGCTGTCTGGGATAAATACATTATTTTGGAAAAATGCAAAGGAAACTAGAATTCGCGCGTTCTCGGCTTCGCGGTGTCGGGCGCGGAGAGGGTACGAGGTAGGGTGTTTGGTTCCGTGCGGAACCTATCAGACGTAACCTGTAGGTTTGAAACGTTGTCACCACCTTGGGGTCCCTGGCCTGACTACGACACCGGACCCTTTGCAAATATACCAGGGCCCCCTTTACTAGCTGCCTTAAAGTCCCAAGGGTCGTTTCTCAATTCGAACTATCCAAGACCCCTT
>JAMKCH010051847.1:0-10223 GCA_023653785.1 Ophioderma brevispina | reverse complement strand
AAATTAGTGGTGTAAAAGTTCCTAAATTTCCCCATTAAAGGGGCCACTCCTTCATTTGAAATATAATATTGAGAGTTCTTGAGTGCAATCTTTAAAACCGCATTCATTTTGAGTATTTGTCAACTATAAAATGCTATATATTGCTATGTGTTAAAAAAAAAAAAATAAAGACAGGGAATAAAATGACAAAATTAACATTAAAGGGGCATTCGCTTACTTTAAAATTCAAAAACACTATTGATACGAAAGCAGTCCCCCCTGATCTAGTGTTGTCTGTGCCAGAGTGGGGGGGGGGGGGGGATGGGCAGGTGCAGGAGAACTACTCGAGAGGCAAGGCAAGGTGAGTGTGAATGGAGCGGTAAAAAACCCTAGGCTGGCTGGAGTTTGTGAAGCGAATGTAAAATGACCGAGGTCTAAGGTGCAAAAATTCAGCATTCTGGCTTGTGCATGCTTTAGCCGATAAATAGCCACAATATATGGATAAAAGATAGGCCCTGACAAACTTTTGTGATGTACAAGCGGGTTTTTACAATGATGGCAGCTCTTGTTTTATCCAGAAAGTGAAGCTATTTTGATACATGTGAATTGAAATTGTTCATCAGTATAATACGCCTTTGGTTGTGGACATGCTTACAAGCACCGCCCCCACCCCCCCGAGTAACCCCCTCCCGAGTAAGCCCCTTCCTTCACTCTCAAGGCTAGGCGCTATAAGGAGCAAAGAGCAAGTTATTTTATTTCTAAATATGCTTAAAGCAATGGAAAACAGTGAATAATAGTGTTTTTGGTGAGCCTATCTAAGAAATCTCAGTAAGATAGCAGAATATGGATATTTTGGACAATAAAATTTTTTGCTAACATAATAAAAAAGAAAGAAATTATTCTCATGAATGATCACACCATGTGAAATGAGGTTTCAAATAGAATGAATGACATTTAATTTACAAATCTGAGGTCTCTATAGGATTCACACAGTGTAAATAACATGAGAAAACAGAAAGTCAGCCCCCACTGCCAAAGAGGTGTGTTTTTTGTGACACTCGCCTAAATACCCTAAAAACTGAGAGAAATTGCTGAGATATGCGTTTGCAAATCCTGGTTTCATCAATATAAGTATCAAGACCTCGGAATTTTTTTACTTTCCATCCCCCCAACTTCCCGACCCTCACCCTCCGTTCCTCGAAACCACAAAGGTCCCCCCTCATCGGTAGTAAAAGAGCGAAAGTCACTAACTTTAGGATCACAGGGAAGCTTGTAGTATAAATAAGTGGTTCTCCAACCACTGAGGCTCATGCCATAGCAGTTGCAATACCATGGATGACCCAAGATGACTTCGAAAAATATGTTGGTTGTAGTCAACAACTGTACCAAGTTTCAGGCCGTACAACCATTAGTAGTTATTTGACCTTGGAGTGCCCACTTGACCTCAAAATATGTTCACAACTTCATTTTGTATGGTGACCACACCTATAAGTTCCATAACCATGCAACCATTTGTGACTTGACCTTATGTTGAGTGGGACATGATGACCTTGAAATGATGTTTGGAATTTTTTTGGGGGATCAAAGGTGAATAACTCCAGGTTTTCAGGCGATCATATTACTGCGGTCCGGTAAGTACGTAATTTCGGGTTTCTAAATGAAACCAGAGCATCAATGAGGCAGTGGGGCATTAATAGCTTTATTTAAAGCTAAGTTTTGCTCATAAAAAATAGCCTTCCCTCCCGCTCCTGCCTGGATGCACCCGACCCTCCCCAATGAATGGCACCAAAAAAGGTGACATGAGGTCACCAAGGTCAAATGAAGTCACAAAGATCACCTCACCCCGTCCCCTCACCAATGCACCCTTACCATACCCCCTCCCCGATGCAACCCACCATGACCTCTCATCGACGTACCCAACCCCTCCCGACGCACCCACCCAACCCCAACACCTAACCTGTCCACAAAACCCCCCTGTTACCCTCCTAAACAACCCCACCCTTCACTTCACCATCCCACCCTTCCCTCCCCAACACCCACCCTTCCCCAAACACATCATCCTCCTTCCGCCCTAACACCCCAGCTTCCCCATGACCTGGGGTCACTGAGGTTCATGGGGGCAGAGGTCATGGGGTCAACGAGGTAAATGGGGTCACGAGGCACATGGGCGTCACCGAGGTCACAGGGGTCTCAAGGTCAAATGGTTGGTCCAAGGTCACATGAGGCCACCATGGTCACTGAGGTCATCCCCATTTCGAACTGGAGCACCATCCCCCTGCCTGAGTACCGACCCCTCCCCAATGATATGGAACCAAAGGTGACATGAGGATACCAAGGTCACATGAGTCACAAAGATCACCAAACCCCTCCCCAATGGACCTTTACCATTCCCCTTCCCCGATGCCACCCCACCCGACCCCTCCCCGACGCACCCGACCCCTCACCTACGCACCCAACCCCTCCCGACGCACTCCACCACCTCCCAACACCCCACCCTGTTCCCTCCTAAAACAACCCACCCTAACTCACTTCCCCTCCCCACCTTTTTCCCCACAACACCCCACCATTCCCCCTTATCCATGACATGGGTCACTGAGGGTCATGGGGTCACTGAGGTCACTGGGATCACATGTCACATGGGATACCGAGGTCATATGGGATCACCGACGGTCACCTGCGGGGCACCAAGGTACCTGGAGGTGCACCAAGGTCACATGGGTCACCAAGGTCACCTGGGGTCATTCAAGGTCACCTGGGGTACCAGGACACCTGGGGTCCACTAAAGGTCACATGGTCCAAGGTAACATGGGGTCACCAAGGGTCACATGGGTCACCAAGGTCACAGGGGCACCAGGTCACCAAGGGTCACAGGGGTCACAAGTCACATGAGGTCAATTCACCCCACCCATCCCTACTGATTGCCCCGACCCGCTCTGGCCGATGCACCCGACCCCTCCACAATGAATGGCACCAAAGGTGACAGTTCACAAAGATCACCTACCCCTCCCCGATGCCACCATCCCCAACGATCTACCACGCCCTCCCAATGCACATAACCCTTTCCCATCACCGAGCATCCCACCCGGACCCCTCACCTACCACTACCGACGCCCCACTCCACCTCCCAACCACCCCAACTTCCCCCAACACCAACTTTCCTCCTAAACACCACACCCTTCATTTCCCCCTCCCCAATTAAACCCCCCGTTCTCTCCCCAGAAACACCCCGCTTCTCTCACTAACACCCAGCCTTCCCCTCCAGATGCTCACACACCCAAGATGTAGGCATGTCGTTTTAATGTAGTAAAGGAATTTTACATATCCGAGGTATTGTTTAAGCGATACAGCAATTATGCATATTTATTAGCTCATGTGCATTCTAAGCCAATTGTATCACAATTTGAAATGGCCAAAGAAGATGCACACCTAATGGTTTGCATGCAGTGAAATTTTGCATTCGAAAAAGAACGTTTCAAAATATAGTGATTACGCAGATTTTTGCATATTAATTCGCTCATTTGCATGTAATCGCCCGAATACGGCCAACGTCTACTCAGGTGGAAAAGTCTTTGATCCGCTTCCTTCCGACAAGTTAACATTTATACGCCTTATGGAACTCCAGAAACTTGTAAACAAGCTTTCGGTAAAGGGGTTAACGTTTTGACTGCATGAGGTCAAAGGTCACATGAGGTCACCAATGTCGCAAGAGAATCACCAAATGTCATCCCACCGGCCCCCTCTTTGTACCAAGTTACATCATCGAGCCCTTACGGAACTTGGCAGGCAATATAATATATAGTACTAAAGGCGAATAGGATATTTCCCGATGAGGATGTACTCAATTTTCAAAACAAATTGTGTTTTGCATATTCATAATGCTTGTCCATTTACCAATCATTTTTCGATTGTACATACAAAAATCATTAATTGCAGGTTATAGTAAGACGAAAATCTTCAGTAGCAATGTTTCGTTGTTTATTACTTATTAAAATCCCGACAAGATTAGAAGTATGCTGCTCATTTTACGCCTATATATTAAAAAATGAACATACGGACATCACTGACCATACAGAACTGAAGTAATTCCTATATAAAACAGTAGCAAAAACACGTGCGAGCAGGTGCCATGAAAAGTGGGGAATTTATGAAGCTCTCCCGGGAAATCTTGCATCCTCGCGGGAAAATGAGAAGGGGAGAAAGAAAAATAAATGACGAGAGAAGGAAAATAAAAATAAAGGATAATAAAATGAAGACCCAGTCGTGTCTCCAAAATTAAGGTGCGAAATAAATATAAATAAATGAAGTCCCGAAATGTCGCGTTGGGTTCCAATTTCACAGATGATTAAAAAAACGGTCTGGGAAATTCCCCAAGCCAGTCTAAGTTTCAACTATAATGCATCTGTCATGATTTCAGCTAATGACACAGGTAGTCACGTCACCCACCTGTAATTTATGCATCACCAAATTTGCAATACCGGTGAAATATTCTAAACTGAGTTCTGAAACATTTGTTGTGTCAAATATCACCGCGTGGGCTGCGTCGGGGTTGCCGTCGGCCATTTTGTTACAGCTTTTTCAGCTAAAATTGAAGTATTTGCAATAAAAAACAAATGATTTTTTTCGATTCAAATCTATGTTAGTCATTTCTAAAATGATTTTTTTAAAATTAATTCTGACTTAATTACCGTTGTTATTTTTGTTTAATTGCAATTAAATATAATGGAAGCTATGTTAACTTGGTTGTTTGGTGATCCATTTAATATGGGGGCGAGGTAATGTACGTTGCATGGTCCGCTCCGGCCATGAAATGATGTAATTTGTATGTTAAATATATTGAAAAGGAGGTACTAGAAAAAAAAAATACACAGAAAAATATGAATAATGATTTCGGTCGATTGTGTTTTTATTCACGGGAATTTGAAGGGGATCATAGGGGGTTCTGACTGATGTCTAAGAGAGTGGGGGGGGGGGGGTGAACTGAACGGTAACCAGCATGCGCATCAGCTTTGTCACAAAACATTTAGCGCGAAATAATATGTGGCGGCCAAGATCGTTGACTGGGGAGGCTGGACTGGGCTGGCCTGGGAAGCATATCGATCGAACATCACCTTGACTTTGTGGAAATGGCGCAAAGGGGACATTCCAAGCTGGTATGTCGACGTTGTGTAAGATTGATATCTTTAATTTTTGTCAATTCCTTTATTCATGAAACGGTAGAAGTAAAACGTGTAATGGAATATGGTCTAGTAATTAATTGCTGGTCCATTAATAAGTGACGTTTGGGACGGTAAAAGTCAGTAAATCATAAACCATTAGCTGAGATTTGGACTTGCCAGAACAACAATATCCTGTAAGTGCAAAAAACGTCTGAAAGAGAATGACGCACAAAGGCTTCCCCACTTAAGGACACCTGCTTATAATTTGTCAATGGATTCAATTTAGTGTAGTGTAAAATGTCAGCTTTTGATAGGTAGGCTAATAGCACTTGCTGAGATAATTCATGATTGCTCGCTTCACACAAGTCAAATAAAGTTTTAATCGTCGCACAAATAACAATGAATATGCTACTTATTAGATTAAATACGATGGAAGTTCTTCAATAACAATTATGTGGGGATTCTTTCAACAATCTGTTCAAAATGCTTGGCACTTACGCTGTGTGTATATCATAACCAACACGGGACACGAGGCTGCGGGCAACGGTCACGTGATCCTCAGAAATCCTCGGAAATCCCAATGAGTGTAAACCATGATAGGCTTTATGGTGTCACAGGGATGAGTTCATGAATATTTAATTAGCCACTATCTCTATGCCTAACCATGCTTAACGTTTTATCGTGGGAATCCTTACAGGATCAAAACTTTGGATATTTTGAGGGCTTCTAATCATGAATTATGTCATAAAAGTGCTTAGATACTGATGAATAATATAACAACACAAACATTTTTGGCTCGAAAGAGGAAGACTTTATTAGGAAACATTAAGTTGCAGTGCAGCAGAGAATCTGGCCAAGGCCGGGTTGTCGTAGCTCTTTACAGACGCCCCCATCATACAGGCACATCATAACACAAAATCAATCGGGCGCAAGGACACAATAACCCGCAAATCCAACCACGCTCCACGTAACTCAAGTCTGATATCGCTAAACAAACACCGCCCTCTCGAAATGCTTCATAATGACGAGTATTCGGAACACATGCGAATTTTAGACACTGAAAATCAGATTCCCGCCACAAAACACCTTCCAAAATGACATTTACCACACAAAATTCAAAATCATTTCCATGAGTTTCATCCATAAGATCACAGCTTGCACAACTGTAATTTTCAGGCAATCAAGCAGCCATAAAAAAAAAAAAACTACGTGGGCGTTAAACAGCGGCAAAATCGGGCAAATTCTTCCACGCGATGGCAAGGCTCTATTAATCTACATTAATAGGGCAAAAAAGGTTGGAGTAGTGTTTGAAAATTCTCAAGAGTGGAATAATACCGAAGGCATTGTGGGGAAAATGGATTCACCCGTAGAGATTGCGTGTGTAACCTTTTCCGTGTCTGCGAGTACGAAGTACCCAACAAAAAACGTTCAATTTTCTTCATAGTTTTTATAGGTTCAGACCAATTACGAATAATATTTAAAACAACATAGTAACGGACACTCTGATGCCAAAACTTCCATAGAACCCTTCCTTTTCCGGAGATATTTGAGATTAGTTTCATTTACACCACATTTATGACGGACTGATAACGTTTAATCTCTCGCGCAGTACCAATTAGATAAGTATTTCGCAGTCTGTGACCAGACACACACTTTCCGGACCGCCGTAATGTTGGGACCAGAGTGGTAAGGACCTAGAACCATTGACTGGGACATGGAATGACCTTAATAATTACCTTTTTTTTTTTTTTACAAGTTACAGCACTAAATATTGACCACACCCACAAGTTTCATGACCATACAACATGGTAGGATCTGCTTTCTTTGACCTGGATGACCCAGATGACCTGAAAATATGTTGGTATCAAATGAGGACGACACCCATGACCCATACACCCATGGATGACCCCACATGGACCTGGAAATGACCATCAAAAAATTTCCAGCACTGAATGTTGACACACCACCAAGTTTCATGACCATACAACCATTTGCAGTGATTTGACCCTCAGATGACCCAGATGATGTGGAAATGACCTTGAAAAAATGCTTCAAATGATGGACTATACCACCAGTTTATGGCCATACAAACCATGTTAAGTGGATTTTACTGGATTGACCCCGCCGACCTTGAAATGGACCTTCACAATTTTTGGCACTGAAGGTTGAATGACCCACCAAGTCATATCCTACCACTGTTTAGTGATTTGGACCTGAATGGACCCCACATGACCTTGACAAGACCTTCAACATTTTTGGCATCAAATATGGAACTCAGCCACCAAGTTTCATCATCCTCCAAAATTGAACAAGGTTAAAGCAATGGTCCAATGCCCATTCATCCTTCTTAACTGAAACCCATTTTGACCGATTTGACCTTTGACCAGTCCCACCTCGAACTCATCCACCGCCTACTCGAGTGACATCTTGGTGCGAAGATGGGCACCATACTACTTAGATAAAAAGATATCGTGTTCACAAGGTTTGTAGCAATTTAACCAGGGCTATTTTTGACCCATATTTGACCCATTTTTGACTGCATTTGACCTTGACCCAAACCACAGAAAATCTCTGAACGCTGCCACCGCCTACTTGAGAGACATCTATGGTGTGAAGATGGGCACCAATACTTGCTTAGATAAAAAGTTATCATGTTTAATACAAAACCTCAAAAATTCAAAAACAAAAAAAAAAAATCCAAAATTAAAAAAAAAAAAAAAACAAAAAAAAAAACAAACCCAAAAAAAAAAAAAAAAAAAAAAACTTTACAACCCAAATGGTTTGATTAGCAATTTAACCCTATGTTTGACCATATTGACCTTTGACCCATGACACCTGACCATTGCGTACTGAGATACATCAATGTTGCGAAGATGGACTCCCAAACTTGCTTAGATCCAAAGAATCGCGTGGGACACACACACACGCACGGACGAAGAGCAATTCTATAGTCCCCTTCGCTAACAAAAGTTGGCGGGGGACAAAAAATCTGTAGGAATATCCAAAAATGGTGTCATGATATGTTAATTCATCCGATAAAACAGATTTTACCGTATTCTTACGGGGAACACCTGAAGAAAAAGTGTGGTGACCTCAAGGATCCAAGATGCGTGCTAGTCTTCACGGTCCAGTAGCCTCGAAAATTTGGGGATAACTACCCAATTTCATGATGATTGGGTGGAGATATGAGGATCTTCAAGGAGAATATTAGCTTTAAGGTTTGAGATGTTCCATTGAGGAGAAATGAGTTTTCATTTCGCCATTTTATACAGGAACGAATGGGACCAGTATTTAGTTGTGTGAAACCGTAAGGGAAATCCTAAATAGGCATAAAGGACACTATCAGTGAGTTATCAGAAAGAGTTACATATTTTAATCTTGCAGGAATAGCTTATAAGTGAAGGATAAGACTGAAAAATTATCTAAGTTACTATTTCAACCGAAGAATTGACAGAAAAGGAAGAAAACGGCAGGTTCAACGATACGAACTCCATTCAATTACGGTTGTAGTAAGTGTCCGTGCGCGACACTAGTGACTAAAATATCCGCGATTTTGTCCTTATTAGGGAGCTTCTGGTGTTTCCTATCTTGCAGGGTAGTATGTTACATTATACTTGTACAGACATGCAAAAATTAGATTTTTGATGATTTTTTTCGTTTGATTTAGCAAATCAGTGATAGTGTCTTAAAAGGGGCAAAAAGTACAAATATGTGTGTGCGTGTGTGTGTGTATGGTGTGTATGTTTGTATGTGCGTATGTGCGTTGTATGTATGTATTGGGAAAAAGATGGGCTTTTAGCCGTTTACCACGCTGCGGGCGGGCGTCACATTAATTTTGCCATTGGGATTCACGCTTATTCGTAGCACGTTAGCAGATGACGGAATAAAGCGTGTAATCCAATGGGCAAAATAACGTGACGCGCCGCGCCGCGCCGTGAGTTAACGGCACAAGCCCAAAAAGATGAGTTTAGTATCCAATTTTAATTTGTTTTAGAAACTTGCTTTCTCTTCCTTTCTTGCTGTCTTAGCATTTTCAAGAGAGACCTTAAAAGTAATAACTGACAAAAGAAGCCATGTCAATTCAAGCTAATAGATGAGGGTAATAAACACTGAACCTTTCATACATACAGGAAATGCGTTGATTACGACTCGTATTAGGTCAAGACCCCGATGCATTTATAACAACACTTATTAAATCAAACTTGGGTGTTCCAGTCACCAATCTTATATAATAAAAGTGATTTCAAGTTATACCCCATCAATCGTGATTTGTCCAATGCAGTAAAATCGATTTTTTGCCCCTCATATTTTTTTTTAAAAATTCAGATAATTTTTTTTCACTAGAAGACCAAGTCCCTGTGTGGCGGCTGCTTGTGAGATATATCAAATCAGAGTAAACATAATAACCAACACCTAAGAATCTTTGACGGACACAGTTCATACTTTGAGACGCCAGAGTAGATGGGCGAAAAACTGTACTGCTGTTGTGGGGGAATTTGGATTGGGACCACGAATCTCAGTGGAGCAAGCAGCAGCTGATTTGATTCAATTCATGTACACTCAGAGTCAATTTGACCTTTGTTGGACACTGGTGAAAGCCGTATTCCATTACAAAGACGGAAATTTCGTATTTTATTTTAAGTTAAATTTATAAACCAATCATGGACTTTTCACCTCGAAATTCTGCTACCATATAAGAGTGCTGTTGGTGACCTTATTTTCGTCTGCAGTGGAGGTAGCAAAAGCATCTGTGGATATGAGCAAACAGCTCCCAACATGCACAATTGCAGAGTGAAGGAGAGATTTAACGGGTAATCAGGAACTTCTTCAGCCAACACTTTCAAGACTAGTGTAGCGGTAATTGGCAATGACATGCAATGTTTCACCCAAGTAGTGTCAGCCTCATTTTTAATATTGTTATGCTGTTGAGTATACTATGATTAAATTTATGCAATGAATATTATTGCCCTCAAACTCTATGGGAATATTCATAAGCAGGTGACGGTAGTTGACCAAATCACAGCGGCGTGGGGCCTTGCGACACACGAGGTCTTCCCGTCAGCGCAAATCTCTCCATGCATTCATCAC
>JAMKCH010051845.1:0-10120 GCA_023653785.1 Ophioderma brevispina | reverse complement strand
ATGAGGAAAAATATGAGTTTTCTTCCAATACTGGGGAGGGGGTACCCAACATCTCATCTCAATTTTTAATGAGTGAGAACAAGAACAAACTGTCACTTTGAGTAACCGCCCACTTTAAATGAATAACTACATGTCATAATGTGAAATAGTCCTATGAATTATTGCTATTTTACAATTTTCAAATCATGTGTACAAAGCAAGGTCACTAAATGAAAATTGTGAAGAGTTTTATTTTAATGGTAGTTTAATTACTGATACCAGAATAGAATGGTATGGCCACAAAAAGTATCTTTTCATTTATGCCAGCTGATATTAAACCATGGTATTGGTGTGTTGTTAATAAAGGCCTCTTTGTTCCTTTGGACTTTAAAATGCACCATGAAATCACTCTCCCATTTAGGGGGGCTACCGAATTTCAATTTATAAAAACATTATACCCCTCTCACCTTTAGTTCAGACTTGCTTTAAAATTAACCAAAAATTCCACATGTCCTTTGGAAGGGACACTAATTAAAATCAGGATCCACTCTCTCTTGCCTTGTTTCATTCAGTCTTTGGATTGAACCATGAAACAAATTTGAAAAAGGGAAACACAGCTATCAGCCCCAATATGCAGGGAGTCATGCTCATTTGAGCCCCATTTAGAAATTCCAATGGTTTTAAGGGTACTTCAGCTATAGTTGACTGAAGAAAAAATTTATCATTTGCAGGGTGGTCTTTGGCAAAATTTATTTGGAAGAGTCGTAAATCTCAAACACCATGGGAAAGGTTTAATTAATGAGGTTATTAATATGACTTCAGTTTGCCAGGTTGATCGGCAAGGGTGGAATCCCTGAAAAGACCACAGTGAGTATATAGGGTATTTATAAACCGTCTTTTCTTGTTTTCAGACTATGATCTACCATGGGAAGATAAGTCATTCCAGTACCCAAGCAACATGGCCCCTGGGCTAGAAGTGGACGTAGAGGCTAGCAATGGTGCATCGGACTATGGCAACAATTTGGGGACCAGTCTTGACCGGTTTTGACCGGTCTTTTGGTATGATGGTTAGTGAGAATGAGAGGAGAGAGTGGGTGAAGCCAATATGTTAGTGGTGGATTGAGATCACTGGAAGCCTCCCATGTTAAGAAAGAAATCCCTAACAAAGGTAAGTACTCCAGAATCTTGACACAATTTGATGATGTTAAATAGGCTTGTTATTATTCATTGGTTGCTTGTTAAAGCCTTTGCCTCATGCAACTGTTCAGAATTATGATATGCCATATAGGATTGTATTGTGATTCTATGTAATCCATGGCTGGTCTCAAAGTTAGCTGTGAGCCAGTGACATGGCAATGGTCTTATTCTAACATGCTCGACATCAGCGAATTGAATGCCTACTTTGCTAATATCTCGAATGTTGCTAATCTAGAAAGGTAGATGTGATATAGAGCTCTTTAAAAAAAAGGTACGCCACATCTGGTATGAAGTACGGAGTGACTATGCGACATGTACCAATTTGTCCCCCTACAATCTTGAGTTTTTCCCCACCAAAATTCACTTTGCCCTTCCGTTCACACCCCCTCCCACCCCCCAAAAAAAGTCTGGTGCAGCCAATGGTCCCTTAAAGTAGGTACAGTGTAATATGCCTGCAGGGCAGTAATCACATAATAAGGGGCCCACTGTGCGATCCTGACATTTTTACCATCAGTGGTCATGAGGCAGGCATAAGCATCAATTGCACCCTTATTTCATCTATTACCCCCCAAATGAGTGGAAAAATATCTACATTCTTTTGTCCTTGAAGTCATTGGCAAGAAACCATGAAAAATACCTGAAATTTATCAATTTTCATTTGGGTAAATTTGATTTGCAAAATGACTCCAAACTGCTGTATGGGAATTTCGAAAATAGCCTTGTTGCTCACACGCAAGTGGTTAGTGGGTTTGCTGTATAGCCACTGTTACCCATTGAGGCTCTGTTTGCCATCTAAGAAGAAAGTTATTTGCTTTAATATTGGTTTCACAGTATGTTTGTATTGTTGTCAATTTGACCAAATGATTTTCTGTTGCAGACACAATAAAAATAGTGTTTCAGCTTAAGCAGATGAACTTAACACAAACTAAAGCTTTCAAAGTTCCAATTACTGTGACGCATTCCACCTTGCATCCAATGATCTCTGTAGAAATCATTTAAGTGGAATCTCTTGAACCCATTAGTGCTTTGTAGATTGAGTTCCAAAATTATTAGTCCTGGCGTAATAAGAATCCTACAGGTACTCTAATCTTTAAATGGATGCCTGGCTTCATTATCTCCCATGACTGAAAAGCAGAGGGGAATATTGATGAGGGGGCGAAGGTCTGTTATAGCAGGGGACTGCAGTGAAGAGGGTGAGCTTCTGGCGAAAATGTGATTCTTGCACCAAGTACTTTAGGCATTGATAATCCTAAAATTGATGGAAGCCACTTGACAACCCCCCTTTTAAATTTGGTCCCCCAGCTTGAGTCTCACGGTTTACATAGGTCAAAAATTAAAGTTTCGAATGTGTAAAAAGCACACCATGGTGGTTTGTCTGGTTACAAGGATTCCAAAAAGGATATTGTGGCTTATAGTTTCCGGAGTTACGGGGTAAATAAAAACTGTAAAAATGGTGAAAAAGCCCCCCCCACAATTTTGGTTGTGTACATGGGTCAAAAGTTGCTTGATTCAGTTAAATCTGTGGTGCAAATTGTTTCCCAGCTTTAAAGGATTGAAATAAGGAATAGTTTGCCTATCTGTGTGCTTAGTTTCACGTCATCCACAAAATAGGTCACATGTCATTAAACAAATAGGCTGCCTATAGATGTTGACTTTATTCGCCATTTGGTTAATAACCAGCAACTCTTAAGATAGTCTCAAAAACTATTCCTAATTTCATCTATGAGCTAAACCAACAATTTGACCCATTTTACAAAAATTGAGCAACTTTAAGTTTTTGACCCTGTACAAACCATAATTGTTTTTTTTTACCATTTTACAGTTTTTACCCCATAATTAAAAAATAGAAGTCACAGGTAGTATAAACTATACCTTTTTGGCAGTACTTGTAACCAGGACAAACATCATGGTGTGATTTTCAAACACAATCGGAAACATTTTAAAATTACCCCTGAGTAACCTTGAAATCCCAAGATGGGGGCCAAGAGAAAGGGCGTGTGGCAAGTGCTTCCACACTTTCTTGATTATCAATGCTTAAAAGTACTTGTGATACCAAAATTCACCAATTTATTCCAGATTTGCACACTCAACATAAGATTCTGTGCACTACAGTCCCTCACTAAGGTATGTATGTGTATGGATGTGGGTGTTCCAGTTTGGTTAGGTTTGGTAAGGTGTCGTTTTTGGTGTCTCATTTGAAAAGTTGAAGTCCGCATTTTTTTAAAACCAGACTTGGGGTTAAGGACAATAGGGGTTCCTTCTATGGGATGGTGTCAGAGGTCATGGACAAGGTCAAAGGTCATCTGAGGTCATGTTTCCAGGGACTGCAATCTTGCCAGGGGATGTCGAGTTTACTTGCGGATTTTTTGGTTTATTTTTTTGATTTGTGTGTTTTCAACGGACATGAAAGTATCAAAACTGGGTGGACCTTGTCTACCGCAGCGGTGTCGGTGGAGGCGCAGCTTCGTCCTTATACAGGTACAAGGGGACATAAACGACGAGGATGGACTTGGAGCCGTACAGAGAGGGGATGCAGAAATGGAGCAGAAGTTAAAAAGGGTTACTTAGGGCTGTATAGGTTGGGGAGACAGAAATCCTATATGCAGCAATTTACATGATCATGGGAAGCAGGTGGAAATGGTTAACTGAGTTAAGCTTCTGAAAGAAAAGTGTCATGTTCATTTATCATCTATTGCAAGAGGGTTGTATCTGGAATAGATGCTTTATTAGGGTACTATTAGTAATCTCATGAATATGTGTGAGCTCATGGTACAAGTTAATTGGTCAACGAAGAAATGATTGTGAATAAGAAATAAAACTAGACATTTGATTATTTGGAAAAAGATGTGCACTATTCTGTATGAACAATGTTCATATCAATTGGTTTAGAAATCATGATTTTATCGTGATTTTTCGGGGGAGCGTAATAGCCGATAATCCTACATCAAATTGCTCAACATGCTAAGCTTTGGTCAGTAGTTCTGTGGTTCCTGTAGTAACTGATGCCTAAAAATATTATCGCCAACCCTTAATAGACATTTGACAGGAGGAATACAAAGTTCTATATTCAACATGACTGGAATGTTGGTTCACCTGTGCTGTGGCTTGTATCAAGAATTTGGCTCAAACTGCAGTTTTACAAACGATAACATTTATATACTCTTGCTTAATATGATGTTCTTATGCCGTCTTACCATATGGTTGGAAATTTTTATGGAAATAGCATAATAGGTGATATTCCAAAAATTGACAATTACTGGGAATATTCTGAATTTCACAAACTATACACACATACTTATGAAACTAGTTCCACCAAAATTTTTGATAGCATTCAAACACTTCGATTCATAGTTGTGCCGTGTTGGCTAGAATTTTCATTTTAAATTCAGTGTGTTTGAAAGACAGTTTGAAAGACAGTCTTAGGTTAAAATTAAGCGGCAAAAGTAACTTGCACTAGTATAATGTTACAAATATGTAATGATCATGAGGGATCTTGTGGAATCTATTGGCCCCCGTGGGGTGAACTGGTGGGCGTGGGGTACGATTTTCCGAGACCGAAGGTCGAGGGGAAATAGTACCCCACGCCCTTCAGTTCACCGAGGGGGACCAAATGGGGACCAATAGAGATTCCAAAAAGATCCGACCTCGAATAAGATCATTAATATTTGTTTTATATCCTTCATGAAATATTTTTTGTATTGATTGGTTAAAAGTGAAACTGAGCCTGAGGCCTACTTAACAAAAAATAGGCCTTGCCTGTACTGTACTCTGTACTGTAGGCTAGGCTAGCCTAGGGCTAGACTAGGCTAGGCTAGGCAAGAGCTTGAGCATTGACTGCCTTTTAGGCAGAGGAAAGTCCACCCCACTTACGATATCAACACCTTTTTCGGTAAATAATGACGCTGAATTTACTCCCGGAATTTACTGCATATAGCTCACCTTTCTGTTTCCGTGCACATAATGCAGTGATGCAGCGTTGAGATCATATCAGCGTTGTCCATTCCATGGCATTAAAATAAAAATCACCGCGGGAATCACCGCGACCGGTGTTATTTACACAACTCCTCGAACACTGACAGAACATACGTAATTATTTTTCTGTATTCTCACTATCCGTGCAGAAGGTTTCCCACCGGTGTTATTGCAACTGGGCGCAGCCATGTTGTTGCTACGGGTGTGGACGAAATAGCCTCAACAATGCGTCAAAGTTCCTTTTAGAGCAATAACTAATACGAACGTACACATACGTTGAGAAATACAAGTAAGAGTCTGTGCACTCTCATGCATAACGTCAACAGTCGTAGCTAGACGTATTGACCACAGCGAAAGAACCGATAATAGAACTGATAACACGGGTATCGAGGCTAGAGGGAAATAGACGCCTATTTTCCCTAGGGAAAATAGGCGTCTATTTCCCTGTGATCTCTCTTTCGCTCTCTTTCTCGCAAATAGTTAAACTATTTGTGGTCATGTGACGCACTTTTAACCAATCAATGAACATGAATATATTAATGAGGGATATAAATGCTCCTATCCCTCAATGGATTATTTGTCCCAGTAGCTGACATTTTGTATTCTATATTGTAGACATTTGACAAAGTACCACGTGGCAGCTATTGCTTTTACAACTGCTTTCACAGTGATTGGTTTCACCATGGCATATACCTTCATTGCAGGTGTTTGTTAAGTGCGTCAGTGCTGATCATTTTGGGAATATTTTAACATTGGTTTCAATGCTTTGTAATCACTTGAACTTGTTGAACTATTTGTATTATTTTAAAGTCATTGCCATTACCATGATATTATTGCATACACACAAGCAGGAATGACATAGTGTTATAGTTCATCTTTTTTTGTTTTGCCATATTCATATTTTAGGTTTTGCTAACACTATCGGTGTCGGTATTCAATTTACAAATGTTTATTTTCGATTTATTTCAATGCTTGGAAGAGACTCCTCTCAGAGTTGTTTTTACTAATTGTTGATTTCTCACTTTCAAAAGTGAGTTGTTAAACAAAATATTGATTAACCATAAAGCCACCTGAAGTGGAAGGGTGTGGAGTTGACCACAGGCAGGCTTTAGGTCATGCCACTAGTATGACAGACACCTTACATCCTGTGGGCATATCATGTTCTCTAACTGCCCATAGTTTTAGCTTTCACCATCGACTGAAATAACACTCAGAAAGTCCATAAAACCTGATTAAAGGGGGATGGCCCGCCGATTTAAGATATGAAGTTTTCATCTTGATAGATTGGCCTTCACCAAAAACCCCGCCTGTAAAGTTTCGCGCCGATATTTCAATGCGTTTCATGTGAGGAGAGCAGAAAACGTGATTTCGAAGCCCCATAGAGTTACTGTGTAAAATTAATATTGGTCGACCAAATTGGGGTACATTTCACTCATACTTCCAAAACAAACATCCTTTGGCCTAAGATTTCACAGGGTTAAATGAGAAAAACTAATTATCTTTCTTCTGGATACCAAAATGTTGACCAATCCGGTAAAATCTGGGCTATGGGGACGAGGGCTATAGCGATAGCAGGCCATGGACCTTTAAAGATCTGCAAGTCTAATCAACTAACCATCTCCACATACATAATAATTATATCAAATCTTTTCCAAAACTGTCAACATCATTGTATTGAACTAAATAAGCCTCCCACAACAGTATTTTCAAGTCATACATTCCATCTACCGTTGAGGTGTATGTTATAAAATTTTGGAAGCACAAATGCCAATTTTCCCTAACAGGAACAAAAATCCAACCTTGAAGGGAATGAAATCGATACCCATGCATGCCTTTTTGTCAATACATTACATAATCAAGTACAACTATTTGCACCTGAAACCATTGAACTAAATATCCATTAATCCTGGTGAAAAAATGCTGTTTTCCCTCCCTAGTAAATGTAACTAAAAGGAAATCTAGAGCCTGCCGGTGCCCGATTCGGTTCTAAAGAATTTCAGTTGGGTGACCCAACTATCAACACAATGGAGCTGTGGGGTGCTGAGTACCAAGATCAATGCTATTTTGGTTGAGAGAGCGAGATGCAGCTTTGCAGGAGATGTGTGATAGGGAGAAATGCCCGGTGTCTTTTGGGGTGATATTCAGTGGTGATGAAAGGTAAAGGGCATGAAAACATTAAATCATTTGTCCTTCATGTAATTGAATTCAGACCATGAATGTGAATGAAATTAGAAAGTTCTCAAATATAAACACTTTTATGATAATAAAGAGGGGGTGGATACGACTTGCTGGATTTGGGCATTGGGGATTTCCAAACGTAATTTGGGGAACTGTGACCTGCATTCTATGGCAAGTCTGTCTCAGTTAACATTACAAAATCTCCTCTTAAAACCCTAGTTCAATACATCGTAGTAAGATCATGATAATTTGGAAAATAAAATTATTGACTCAAAATCTGTTAGTAGGTTTAGTGGGGATAAACCCTGCTGCAAATAGTGTAATTTCCAATTAACAGTCATACACCCTGCACAAAAAGTATATCGGCATGTTTTCAATCAGTAGTGTGCCAAATAAGTCAGACCATTTTGTACCGTTTGCGAAATATCCATTTTGTTGCGTTAGGTCTTGCTCAAATGTCATTTTAACACCTCCTGTTAAAAAAGCATGCAAAAATGGCGAGATAGAGCGCCCAAAAGACGCAAACCCCCAACCAAAAGTTGCAGTTTTTTTTATTTTTCAATGGTCCGTGTGGTACACACACAAGATAACATATATACATCCTGTTACCTGGAGAACTAAAAGTAGTTTAAATTTCAAAAACAAGTATAAGCGTATATGTTAAATATACAGTTCTGATGCTATCCCGCTAGGAGGAAAGCGAAGGACACCTTTCGAAACCAAAGACCTATAGATGCTATCTATCCTATTCGACCGACCCCTGCTGGAGAGCTCGTCGGTTAGAGCGTCGTTGCCTGTAATACGAAGGTCGCGGTGCGAATCCAGGCAAGCGCACATGGGGTTTTTTCAACACTATCGTGCGATGGCCATCTCCAGGGAAAGATTAATAACTATATACAACACAATAATTACGTGTGTATTGATTTTACACAAGGGGTTTCCGGACTGAATGAGCGAGAAAGCCTACTTGCAGTATTGATTGTGGTACAAGGTTTGTGTCCCAGTTACACTTCAATCTGCACAAAATGACCATTTGCCAGCTTAATATGGATGCTAAAGCTTTAATTACACTCTATTTGAAAGTCATCAGAATGATAATGACGGTTGTATTTTTAGTATACCGTATTGTCCTAATAAACGCCAGGGGCGGTGTTTGTATTTCAAAAAGGGAGGGCGTTTATTACAGTCAAAAAGGAAGAAAACACAATCACGCAAAAATCACCTTACAATGTTATTTCGCTCCTGATTACCAATAATACAAACGAAGAAGCAGGGGGACGCTGTTTTTCGCCACCCTCCAGAGGTCAAAGTCCATTACTAATTAAACTATGACAACTGCGCACAACAGCGATTATGATACTTATTACGACGTCCCGGCCATAAATCATGGGATTTAGGTAAGTTTAACTCATTTTCTTGAATGTTTTATCCAAAAAATCGTTAGGGGGGCATTTATTAGGAACAACACGGTTACAGATTAATAACCACCAAATTTCTCCACAGATACGTGTTTTTAGAAGTTGAAAACCAAGCAGTGAATAATGTCAATGGATCTGGAGAAAGCAGTCCCAAGAAGGCTCGCACCTCGGTTACCCGGTGACCTGGAAGTTGGAATGGGTATTGGGTTCAATGCCACGCAAGGTAGGGTGCTTCCTGATTTGAATTCCCTCTTGTTGGTTTGCTTATCATGTTCCAATGGTGTCCTTGGCTCATACTGCTGTATTAAGGGGCAGCAAGGATTTGAGACAGCCATGTAAGGTCTCATTAGTAGTGATTTCATATAGATTAGACCACTCAAGGGATTTCTTACCTTGTATTTTGGTTGGGACAGAAATGTCTTAAAAGTGAAAATAAAAGGTGATTTTATAAGCTTATATTTCAATAGAAACATAGGCTGAATTGATTTTGCTCCTATACAAAATTAGAAATTTCACAATTTTTGTACCAAAGAAACAGTTCTCAGCGTAATCCTTAATGATGGTGATATTTTGGATTATTAAAAGCTTTACACCAGTGCCCATATCAGAATTTCACCATTTTTTTCGAGACACCTGTAATGTGAATCTCTTTGTTGCACCTTAAAGTTGTAAAAAGTGGTAAAGTGAATGCAAAAAAGCCAAAAATATGGCCATTTGTGATGATGAAGAGGGTCCATGAAGACTTTTAGCATGGTGGTAGTCAAATTGTGGAAACAGGAATGATAAACCTATACCAAATCTTTGTGATCTAGGTACAACACACCCCGGGCACAACCACTATGAACATATCTCCTCTGATTGGTCATACAAGGACAACAAAAATAAGATAGCTGTGTCAGTAACCAATCAAATAGAACTTCTTTATATCTGTTGTAAACCATACCACCTTTACTACAGTAGTATATTGCCTTCCAAGTGACCAATCAAAATCATGCTTAGATGCCAATAGATAATCAGGTAGAGCCAGGGTTAAAAGGATTTAATTCCAATTGCTCAATTATAGTTGCCTGTGTGTTTATGCCCAAAGTTTTGCCATGTGTGCGGAAACTCAGCACAGGACTTAGCAGGGAAGGTACATGTTAATTGGCCAAAGCAGATAATACATGGGGATGGGTGCTTCCAATCAAGTGGTGCAGAGCTTACCTAATTCTTATGACAGCCATTAAAGTAAAAAACCAGATGATCTGGGCATGGAATAGTTACATTACACTGAAAGAGAACAATCTAGCCATCCAACTTGAGGAAATTACACTTTAAGGCAAATTTTGGTAATTAATCTGTGGTTTATAATTTCAGGGAATTCAAACATGGGACCA
>JAMKCH010051844.1:0-10345 GCA_023653785.1 Ophioderma brevispina | reverse complement strand
CTAGACATTTTTTCTTTCAAAAGTAGGGATGTTCATGGCGACCCTTTCCCATATGATAGTGATGACTGATGAACATCCTTTTGCATTGTCCCACAGCCTTTATCTATTTTCAAGCATTTTAATTGGTATAAAATGTACAAATATTTATAAATGTATTTTAAATATTATTTGGCGGCCACACAACCTTTTATTATGTTTTCTTTACCCGTTGCAAAGGGGCGGTGCATATTCAACTTGCAACAGCTGGATCTTGTAGTTATTACATTGCCTTTTTGTGACTTTTGCAATCACATAACCAAAAAACTGGCCAGAATCCATCCACACACACAACAACACACAACACGAAACGCACACACAATCCTTGGCCCTCGCTACATTGTGGGAGTTTTATTATTGAAAAATCTCTTAAAAAGACACTTTTTTAGACATTTTTTTCAGAAAATACACTTTTTAAAAACTATAAGGAAGAATTTCAAATCTTTGAGATTTTTCTCTTAAAAAGACACTTTTTTAGACTTTTTTAAAGATTTTTCAGTTTTTTTTTTTATTTTTTTTCCTAGTTTTTTCCTCACTTTTTAGGCCAAGAGGATTGCGCCGCAGCCTATATGTTTACTAAACTAGAAAAATCCTCTTTCTACTCTTTTACGGAATAAACCCCTCGATACTAGATTACAGTTTATTCCGTTATAGGACAATTCGTTACATAGTAACTCTCTAGTAAAAATAAGTCCCACAATGAAGAAAAATCCACCCACCATGTAAAATACATCAGAATGTCTCGTTATCTCTTTAATATCGGTGAAAATAGCACTCAGAATGTATCTCTTTTGTCAGTGCACACACACACACACCCCACACACAAAATAAGCAAAAGGATTGCTAAAATCAGTAAACTTGGAGCATCATTTGAAATTCATTCTTCATTTGGTAAACTGGCCATGACACTCACTGACAAGCGATATGGAACTACACTGTACATACAAAATACACAAGCGACAATATTGCCCTCCTTACCAGTTATTAATAAGAATTTGTCTAAAGATTTAGATAAATAAGTGGCCCGCCCATTCAAATACCCTTTTAACTAGATTTTATACCACAAAATACAACCCTGTGGAATTCTTGTGGTGATTGTGTTAATAACCAAGTTAAAGGATTCCCATTAAATGCTGGTGGGACCAATATTATGGGAGTGTCAAGATGGAAGTGTGGGTAATATGTATATGCAAAATGCTTACTATCTGGCCGCCTTTTAAGGGCTAGGGCCCTGGTGCTTGAGCTGTTGTTGCAGCTAGCTTTGAATAAAGTCGTCGTAATATCTCCACTTGTTTATGATGGGCAATGTAATGTAAATTGTTTGCCAATGGTTGATAACATGCAAAGTACCAAACCATCTAAAGCCAGAAGATTTTTGAACCTAGGATAGTCATCTCTGGTAGCGCATTCATCTCAGATTGTCATGATCAACTGATGATATGGAATAGCTCCCAGTGTATTTCTTTTTAGTTCATGCTAGAGGTCACCTCAGCACTTATTGTAACTAAAATTTGATTGTACACTAACATCCAGCAGGCAACAAATAATAAAATTTTATCTTTTTTTAAAGTGTTTTTACTTTTTAAAAAGTGACCTTTTTATTTTTTGTAGAAGTGGACATATATATACCCCCTTACTTTTTGGAGACTTTTAAACATCTTATCAACTTGTGGAATTTGTTTTAATTCCAAAATGTTTGGGCTTGAATGAATTGTGTATATTGTGGTATTTGTCAAGCAACAAGCCAAGGTCCACTTAGGTGGGATTCTCATTCTGTTTCAAACTGTGTGAAAGTGTCTTCTATGGGGACACTTCCTTTTGGTTTCCCAGGGGGGCCACTCAACTATAATGTGTACACATCCATGACCAAAAAACGCGTGACAAGGGTGTTTTTTAGTGTCATTCGTGTTCCCCACACGTTTAGGATCAAAAACGCCCGATTCTGAAAAAGGGTAGTTTTAAATTTTGCTCACCCGCGTTTGTACATTTCTTTTATCATGTTTGTACCACGCCTCTTATTCCCATGTCCAAAAACTCACTGACACAGAGAGCGGGGGGGGGCAAGATAGATCAGTGGAAAACACCTTCCCTGTGTAATATTTTTGTTGGTAATCTAAACTTTTTTACGTCCATGAAAGGCACCACTGCCAAGAGTACATCGAACCTGAAAATACAAAGAACCTCCCCAGGCCCCTATCAGCAATCATTCTGCGCATTTTGTGTGTCGCTAGTATTGACATTTTATGACTGCTGCGCTGTAGCCAGGAATCTTCATATAAGTGTCCCACAATCTGCATTTGAGTACGTGGCGTGTGAATCGGCTTACAAAAGGGGGGGGGGTAAGGACATGCCGCCTAACAAGCAAATTCCAAAGGGCCTCACTCCGGGTGCCTAGGTTTTTTCAAGACTCACCGTAGGGTGGCGCTCTTACCATATTCGAACGAATTACACACTGACTTGACTAAAGACTAGGCGTGTTTACGAATACGAAAAAATTCACTCGTCTAACTTACCGTTATTGGAAATTATACTGGTTTTGCAGCGAGGTTAAATCCACTAACCTTGACGGATTAACACATAATTTTTTTTCCCCTACATTTCATGATATTACTAAGATTCTTTTGATGAAAGTTTTATGAGTTGATTTTGTAAAGTCACTTAGACAGAGACTGCCATAGTTAAAATGCACGTAACACTTCCCCAAATTACGTTTGGAAATCGCCCAATGCCCAATCGAGCAGGTCTTGTCCTACCCCCCCTGCTACAAACAAAGCGACTCTGACAGCATCAAGGGCAACAAGTTTGTAATGTCAAGTTGGATGGAAGATAGTCTGTAGGGCGGGGCGTACTGATCAAACAGAATACACTCATTATTAGTTCGCTTGCAATTTATGTTAAGTTTATTAAATAGAATGGTGACGTATTTCAAATCATTTTAGCATAGATGTAAGATAAAAGGGTATTTTTAAATCACTTTAGTTCCGGCATGCCATGAAACTAGCTGCAAAATTCTGCACCAATTTCATCATGCAGCAGGCATTTTTAGTCCACCACCGCGGCCGCCATGACCGTGGTTTTTCCGATGGTTTGTTAGCTTGTTAATGTTATTTGATAGGCCTATACTTGGAATGATGTGTTGAATTGGAAAGAGCATGAACTTGTTACGAATCTAAATTTGATGTCAACTCTGACAATTCATGGGCGTCTGAACTAGTGGAGATAAAAATCGGCGGAAATGGGGGCCCAAGATGCTCTTTGGCAACATACATAATGACTTTTGCAACCCCCAAATCAAGCCTATTGTTGACATTCATGCAAAACTTGTTTAGGGATTCATATTTAGAAGACCAAACTTGTTTAGGGTTTCTAATTAGGACAAAACTTTGTTTAGGGGGAAATTTTTGGGTGGAAAGTGCGTAAAAACTTGTTTAGGGGGTAAAATTTTTGGAGAAAGCGTCGCTAAAAACTGTTTAGGGGGTCTTTTTTGCTCACAAAAGAAAAACCTCTTTAGGGGGTTATTTCGAAAAATTTGGTCACGCATGTTGTACACTGTCATATCTTAAAATACAAGAAAACATTACCAATTTCATATGTCCCACAAGACTTCATCCTTTCATGACAATGCACAATATATCAAGAACATTAGCACCAGTGCATCAAAAAAAAGACTAATAACTTTAGCAGGGCCTTCATCCGCCAATTCTGTTCACGATTGAACAACTTCCATCCAATAATTAGTAACGTTGGCGTAATACGACAATCGACATTGGATAGCTCACGCGCTAGGTATTTCCATTATTTGTGTCGCAATTGTATTTTTTTTGCAACAGCTCTGCTTTGATCATATTGATAGTGCAAACATATGGGGAAAAATTGTTACACAATCTTAAAATTGCATAGCAAATGGCAGCAAATGTGTGCAAAACTGCTATCTAACGCGCTATCGCGAGCCCTGGGCACCATGCATGTACCACACTGCAACAACATCGGCACGCGTAATCTGTGCAGTATGTGTATCCATGCATGATCATCTGTCGTGAATACAACAAGCACACTTACTTGAATTTCTCACACACGCTCAGGTTTCGTGGACCCATAGACTGCACCATTCTGTGCTATTGTTACTTGTAATATTATTGACGGAATGATTTAGTACAATTATAAAAAGTTAAACTACTATTCAATTTCGCACTGGCCGTTACAGGGAGGGGGGGGGAGGTGACTGACCACCATCCATGATGGAAATTGTAGATATTGATCGATCTCGGGACTTGCTGGTTGTTCTCGCGAGATTTGAAAAATGCTATTGTTATGGCAAAATACTGCGGCAGGTGGTTGGTAACAATAGCAAAAAAAAAATGTTATTTCTATTTATGCATACATATTCATATTTTTTGTTTTAAGTTATCAAATTGATTGTCCTTACAGAAACAATAAAGGCAACTGGATTAAAATTATTGATGAAGGTATTTCCAAGTGGCTAATAAATATTGCTATTGTACATGCGTACATGACGGATTGGACAGTAAACAATAGCACTGTCTGGGTCGCCCTACAGAAAACCAATGGTATGACTTTTTGCCCCCAACTTATGTAAATCATGGACCAATATGTATTGAAAAATGATATGTAATCAACAATATTGGAATTCCTTTAAAAAATATGCTGAGGAACCTTTTTAGAAACGTCATTTTTGAATGTTAGAGTTGTTCCGTCAAAATTGTTTTTCACGGAAAATTAAAGTAAGGTTTATGAAAAATTTCAAGTTGTTTGAGAACCCATTCAAATGATCTTCACTATATGTATACATGTATATTAAAATATTAAACAGTAAATTAGGGAATTCCGGAAATTTAGTTAAAATATGTGACCTTAAGAAAATGTGCTAATGTTTCTGGTCCCATTATCGTGCTTTCTGTCATATAGTTGTGCTTAGAACATGTAGTTTTAAGGGGGGCATGGGAACCCAATATATGTTAGACTAAAAGTACATTACCAATTGTGATCAGCATAAAAAAACTGCATGCGATCGATCGTGTTGTCAATTAGCTATCGTCATGGCAAACCTTGTAATTGTAGGTAGTTGACTAAAATGAAAGCAAAATACCCGTTTACATATAGTTTGAGTAAAAATTTCTTGGCCATGGCGTACGCGCTTGTTGCTAGTGAAACTGCGTCTGCGTTGCAACCAAAGTGGTGCACGTTTTGGCGGGGATACGTGGGCCCGTCTACAGAGTAACTTGGCCAGAAATTATACTCCAACTATAGTGAGTAATTTTTTTTTGAGGGATCTCCAGTATTGGATGAATATGTATGAGGTTTGGCCATGTAGTCAGTGGCCTAAGCATTAAAAAGTGATAAGCACTCAATTGTCTCAAAAACTGTAGGTGCAAAAGCATTGAAATTATGCCACTTCTTAGATTTATTAATTATGAATATTAAAAAGGGCTCATAAGATAAATTAGAAAAAACATGTTTGTCAGTTTGACCTTTAAAAGTTCAAGGGAATCAGAATCCTCAAAAATGGACAAGTTTAGGATATTGGTTGGAACCTTGCCTTATCAGCTATCACAAAAGGGAAAGAAAGAATATAATTAATAGCATAGTAAATGCATTGACCTATTGTTTCTACAGGTTGATTGTGTTGGAACTGGCAAAGATACCTGTGGCAAGCATGGTGTGTCAGGTTACCCAACACTCAAAATTTTCAGAAATGGAGCCTTGGCATCAGACTACAGTGGGCCAAGAACTGCAGGTAATTATGTACATGCAATATAACATGATCAGTTGTGTTTAGATTCATGACCTGTTCCAAGTCTTTTATATGCAGTATTTAATGGTAATTGGAGCTTGTTGGTACTCCAAGGTAGTTTTATGCTCATGTCGGACTTGATGTTTGGAACCAAATGATTCCATTTGGTTTCATAATCATTTGGTTCCATTAATGATGAAAGTAGATTTTGATGTTCAGGATCTTTGAGTGAAATGAAACTTTTGGTGATGATAAAATTTAATTGGTGGACAGTGCTGGCTCTATTAAATTTTGGTATGATTTTTTTTCAATCATTCACAAGCATTTTTCACTTTGCAATTGTATTGTTTTGGAATTTGGAAGTGATTTCGGTATGGGTCTTTTTCATTATGTTTGAATATTTTACTCTGCCATTGTGTCCCTTTAATGCTTCTTATGTTTCCATAAGAAGCCTATTTTGGACACACAAAAATTCTTGGTATTGTCCAAAAAAAAAAGGTATTTAATGTAGAAATGATAGCAACTCAAATATTTGATTAGTAAAAAAAAAAAAGCAATTTCCTGTTTGATCAGGAAACTGCAGAGCTGCTATGCTGTTTCTCGGCAACATTTCTATTGGGAACCAGCTAAGCGTGACAATTTCCATCAGTTTTGCATGTGGATGGAGAGGAGGAAAAATTAAAAGGAATGATATTTAAGAACCAGCATCTTTTTAATTTAGTAATTTCACAGGAAGGAAATGTGACCATGGTATGGAACAATGCATTTGTGCATGTGTAACAACACTTAAGAAAAAAGATGTGGGTTTAAGCTTTAAGTATTATGAGCTTAGAGTACTACTGGGACGTGTACACGTTTGCACGTGTACATGAACAGAAAGACTACTATGCGTTTAGAAATTTCACTACACATTTACACTTAAGCAAAACAACTAGCTTATTTTGCAGTATTAGTTTAATTACTGAAGTCAAATTTTCACGAAAGTTATCTGCCATCATAAAAAATACAGCTATAATTCGCAATACTGTTTCTTTAAAAAATTTCCGACTTTAATGTAGCATGGGAAATCCTATGTTGTCAAGTTTTCGTGATGTATGTTGCCTTTGGGCATAATTACATAGTGTTGCAATAATACAATTAGGATTTACAAAAAAACCATAAATATAAAAAGAGAGAACAAACAAAAAGGTGCAAATGGGAAAGGGAGAAAGGAGGAAGATTGACCGTCTAAAAGTGAGTTCAACGCGTACACAATGAGAGTTATGGCGCACCCAGATCGTGCATTGGTTTTATAATTTAAAAAATTAGGGAAAGTAACCTTTAGCAATATTGTTTAACTTTTCGGATAATGCTATCATGACTGAACAAAACCCGGAAAAATGATTACGAATGATTTATGGTGCAAGAACTGCATGTTCATGAAGGCACAAAATTCAGCAGTCGTCGGTCTTTCAATGTTGTCAGCCGTTGTAGGCAAGGATACAATGAATGAAAATATGTTTGTTACTGTATGCAATTAAACGGTAACACACCCAGCTCTAGCTTGGATGTAAATGAAGTTTTGTGCTGATCACTCGTGATTTTTTTTGGTCCTTTTTTTGCAACCACTGGATCCTCTATAAGTGACATCCTCGGGATTTGACTCTCTCAGACTACAAACAAACAAATCAAATCAAAACACAATCAAATGGAGCATTAAGAGGGGAAGGGATAACAAGAAAACAGTTTAATGATAATGTTAAGTAGAACATTGAATAGTTTTATCGGATAGGGACGCTCGTACACGGCCCGCTTTGAGGCTGGAACAGATTGGGAACAGATTACGGTTTTTCAACACCTACTCTTATTTTAACTTGCTGCGATGTACATGTACAGTTGTGCTCTTTCAAGGGAACAGATGGCTTAATGTCCCCCTAGAAGATGGGATTGCTTTCATGAATTCCAGGAACCATGGAAGAGAGCGTATTTTGATTTTAATCAATGCTGGTATACAGATCAAGCCAGAAGTGAATACACCTAATAAATCCCATAGAATTGTCCCCACAGGATTTGAACCTGGGAAATTAGTGCCACCTGCAAGCACCCTAACCACTGCAACTAGGCCACGCTCTCCCCACATCATTGCTCCAATGTTTTGGGAAATGCTCAAATGTTTTTGGGAAATGCGCCATGTTTTGGAAATGCTCCAATGTTTTGGGAAATGCTTCCAATTTTTTTGGGGAATTGGGTGACTGACTCTAACCCTAACCTCCTATTTCGGTTTTATATAGGCGTTACTGCAAGCCATATAAAGCACAAAATTAGCCATTTCATGGTAGTTATTTACTTGTAGCCCACAACTGCCACATGGATTTTTTGTAAGCCCCCCCTGGGCCCAGTAATAAGATATATTCAAAAAGTTGTATCAAGAATACATTCTACCTGATGTACTGTAAGCTACAAAAGGCTACAGCGAAAAAAGTCGGCAATGGACTTATTATCGATATTACATGTAGATCAATTGAATTATGCCCAAGGGCTACACAAAGCCACAGGGTTACTTTCTAGACTAATGTTAGCCCAAAATAGCTCATTCTTTTTAAAGATACCACTTAACCTGTGGGCTACAACAAGCTACAAAGTGCAGGGTGTGGCTTTTTGACACTTACAGGAGGGTTAGGGTTAAGTTAAAAATGACAACAGTTCATAAAAAGGTGTAGTTATTTTAAAACCGTATCAACCTAGGATATTAATGCTGTCCTATCCCAGCAATCTCCTCATGATTTGTTCTAATGTACACTGACTGACTGAATGTGTTTTTTGTGTGTTTCACTTTCACTTATGACGGTGGTATTGCTAGCCACATGAGGAAACACGCTGGTCCCTGCTGCCAAACTTCTAGAAACAGTTAAAGATGTGGAAGGCTTCTTGAGTGATTTATGATCCACGTGGTAGTAGGGGTAAGTTGCTGTATGTAGTAAATTTGTAGGTAAATTAGTGAGGTACAAAGTTTAGCAGACATTCTATGCTTTGGATTATTGAATCAATGGATCAAGATTCTAATATAGCTGCCGGTAGAACTATGGACTGTACTATACCTGTTGGGCTTATACAAGATGAAGAGGCTGCATATTGATGGGTGACTACTTCTTCACTTAGCGTGTCCACAAGGTCTTGGTGGTGGCTTGTGTGGTGTCAGGATTTATTCAGCATGAGTAAGCTGATTGGGGCCGTGTGTTTATCCATGATACGGATGGCTCCTACAGGGCCATGATGGGTGGATAAAGTTAAGATAACAAATTTGCATTGAGGAACACTATACCTCCTCTCTGATATTTTATTGATTAAAGGGCTTTTCTTACTATCTGCTAGGTTTCTTCTCTGACGCTGATGGTGATAACCAGAAAAGAATTCATAAGGCATCTGGTGTACCAGTGAAGATTTCAGCTAGGCTATGTTATTACAACAGACCAAGCCATTTTGATAAATTATGCGACACAAAGCGTAAGTTGTAAAAAATAGTAAGCTCATTGTAACAGAATGATGAGATACTTTGGTGGTAATGGTGATAGTACGGGAGAAACATTTGATGCTGTTCAACCTAGTAGACCTTCTCAAAAAGCTGAAAGAATGAACTGAAATTGCGGAATGTTGTTGTACAATCTCAATTAGGTCTGAAAAAGGCTTATGTTGCAAAAACGCTTTTTTTAAAATTCTACCCCCCCCATGAGGTATTGTGTCGCTGCCCTAATGCAGGAAGACAATTAGGGAATCACTTGTACCTGTTGTTGTTGTGATGGTCTGTTGTGAACAAGACCGTCTAGTGGGTACATTTTGAGTTGTAAATCCCCATACTTTGATGGATTTAATTTTTTTTTTTAAACAAATTGGGTCACAGGTTGCAACATGGCATCACCCATTTGTTGATTGAGGTCAAAGTTCATGTGAGAGGTCAAGTTGTAAGCTTGGCTGAAAATGTAGTTAATGACCTCATATGAAAAGTTGCAAGTTCACTTGGAAACCAAACTTTTTTAGGAGTTGGTTTCACATGCAAACATCATTGTTTATGAGGTCTGCCACCTCACAGTATCAAGGTCAAAGGTAATGTTAGGTCCTATCATTCACGACCGCGAGACGGCAGGCGCACAAAGCGGGTCCAAGGACCCGATGTATTTTTTTTTTTATTTGCCACTTTTTGTGTAGCTGCCCTAAGGTCGCAAGCACTAAGGCAGGAAGACACAAGGGATCACTTTGTCCACTGTTGTTGTAGTATGTTGTTGATGATGTCTGTTGTTGATGTCTGTTTGTGAAAAAGGGTTAACATTTTGGCATGTTAATATCCACATACTTTGATGGATTTAAAACCAAACTTGGGGTCACCGGTGCAAACATGGCATCCCCCACTTGTTGATGAGGTCAAAGGTCACATGCCAAGGTCAAAAGGTCATGTGAGGTCAAGTTTGTAAAATAGGCTGATGACAATGCTTAAAATTGACCCTCATATGAAAAGTTGAAGTTCAATGGAACCAAATTGAATCATAGGTGCAACATGGGATTCCACTAATTTGGTGATGAGGT
>JAMKCH010051843.1:0-10397 GCA_023653785.1 Ophioderma brevispina | reverse complement strand
ACACGTCAGAAAATTATTTTTGAGGAAACTAATTTCTTTTATTTGGATTCATATTTTAGACTACAATCAATGGACTTCCTTATCTGACACTGCAACCTGTTTTCATCATAAATATTCTAACTCGTATACGCCTTTCTATCTAATGTATATAAATCAAATAGGATTGTCCAACGTGTTTGATCCCACCTATAATTTTGCCAACATGCACATGCAACAATGTCACGTATAAAGCACATGTAAAGCAACGTTATCATTTCGAATCGTGGTTATGATATGATAATGAATGGTGAGTGAATTGACAGCATGGACAGTGGCGGCAGAAGCTACAAAATTATGGGGATGGGGCGATTCTTTCACTTTACTCTCAAACGACAGCTTAAGACTAATGAAGAACCAAAAGTTATATCTCCAAATGCAACCTCATAGTATACAGAAAATCAGGGGCAAAGAAGTCCCCGTGATTTTAGTCTTTAGGCCTATGCACAGGTAGCTATGATACACACCAAAAAGTGTTATATTATACTTATTACATGAACATCACTGGGCTATTATCGCAAATTGTAAGATTTAAACACCCTTAGTTTTGAAAACACGGAACGCAAACTTTTCACGTTATGACGTCATTTGACGAAAATTTCTATGAAAGTCATAAAACGGTCACAGAATTTGTCAGAATTACGTCATACATGACAGGTTTGCGTTCAACGTTTTCAAAACTAAGGGTGTCTATTGAATCACAAAGGTGATGGCCGTTCAAAAAAATGTGCAAGGAAAGGAAATCACCCCGGGTGTATTCCTTGTGTCTTGTTTCGTAGAATTATTACAAAAAGATGTTTTTACTGGATTTCAGTTGATGTACAATAATTTAAAATCGCCTTATACATCTGCAAAAAAATCATTTTGACAATTTAAGCGCGCACCAATTTTTAATTAAAATGTTATGGGGCGGTGTGTTGATGTGTTTGAGATTTGTTGGCTTTTTGTACAATTGGAAATTTGGGTCTTAAAATGTAGATACTGGTCCTAGAATCCAAATCAAATTGTTACCAATTTTTTATCCCTCCGTTTGGCGGCCATCTTGGTTTTCAAACGGCTGCCATTTTCAACATACTTTACTCTTTATCTTGACTTTGAACAACATAGAAGGCTCAAATTGGTGGCCAAACCATGTTTTTGCTGTCAAGGATCAAAACTATCACATCAGAAGTCGCAGATAGTGTCCTTCAGGAGGTCATCTTCCCTTTCAAAATGGCCGCCATTTAAAATATTTTGCTCTCTATCTGTACTTTGATCAACAAAGAAGGCTAAGCCGGTGGCAAACCAATGTTTGTGAGTCAGTGAATGAATATATTACATGCCCAAAAAATCCACAGATTGTTTCTTCACGCGGCCATCTGAATTTCAAAATGGCCGTCATTTTAAACATATACTGACCAATATATGGACTTTGAGAAAATGAAAGCTCATGGTTACAATACCCATGCTTCTGATGTGGAAGGAACATATATATTACATCCAATGGGTTCCTTCTGGGGCCAATCTTGAATTTCAAAAGGGTGACATTTTAACGATAATAAGGCTCAATATCTGGACTTATGGCCAACACAGAAGGCTCTATTTGCTGGCAATACGCATTGTTTGTAGGCTCTAAAGAACTTCCGCTTGGTTGAATTGGAGAGACCAGATTGCCATAGGTGGTGTATTTTTTGTAGGCAATCCAAGCTTTTCCTGTGCGTGACAGGAAGTCTTCTTTGCTGTCGGCAACATAGGACCCCAGGTACTTGAAAGTTCAGACCTCTTGAGTGGTACCGTCTGTAGTGCGATAGGTTGATGATTATCTTTCCTCATTGACGGTCATATATTCCGTTCTGGGACAACCATAGTTGTAGAATATGCAGCATTACATGTCAAAAGCCTCAGAAAAAGTCTACAAACACAATCCGAAGCCTTTATCTTGGAAATTCTCAAATTTCCTATGATCTTTCTGAGGGCATGTATCTGAGGTAGTGCTGATCTGCCTTTACGAAAAACCATTCTGATTTGTCTGAGAAATGGCGATCTCTGTGAGAAACGATTCTGTTGAGCAGCATTGAGATCTTAGAGGCCAGTGGTGACAGTGTGATTCTTCTCTAGTTTTGGAGTTGTTGGAGGTAAAAGAATATAATAAGGCAGCGGGTTTGTTTCCCATGTAGGTGTTCGTTACCAAATTCAACAGTTCATCATGAAAAAGTGAATTCCAGGATTACTGCAAGAATGTTGTCGGGACCAGACGTCTTGGTGGGGTTCAGTTTCTTCAGGCAGAACTGAATCTACTCGGTATAGGGAAAGGTCCAGTCTTGCTAGGAAGGGCATCTGCATTCTTGTGATGAAGCAAGGTTCACAATGTTAGGGTTATGCTGAGCTTGGTTTGGGCATGCATCGAGGCGCTCTTAGGGTTTCACCTTTGATTCTTATCAGTCAGCTCCTTCAGGGCCTCCCAAGCAGCAGCATGCTTGTATTTGAGATGTAGGGTGTTCAAGTGCTTCAGCATCGGGACTTAAATGTCAAGCACCACGGTGTAGTATCATGGAGTGTAACCTTGCGGACATCAACGTTCTGCTTGGAGGCTTTTCTTGGTGGATGTGTATGGTGCTCTTGGCTGCAGAGCTTTGATTACTTGTAATTGAGGCAAACGGCAGTAGGCTTCTCTTTTTTAGGTAGCATCCCCAGTGCAATTTGTTTTTGTTGGCTGAAGTGACAGCTTCATATCTCGCTGGCGGTTCTTATCTTCAAGATCATCAACAAGAGTGTTATGTATACGCTACAGTATCCTGCGTGCAGTCTTTGCAGAGCTGTGTATCTCCCCTCCCTTTCTCCAGTCAATTGGGTTTACTCTGAGGTAATTATCCTGCTCCTGCAAGAGGCAATTTTATTTTATGATCAGACTTCAAAACGTGTTGTGGCTCTTGAGTTAATGCTGTTCAATCCATCCCTCTCTGATCAGAATGTAGCCCAGCTGGAACAGTTCTCCATTGGGTGCACGGCATGTTCCACATTCTACTTTGCTTGTTTTGGTTATTTGTTGCCAGTGGCAACAAGGCTAAACCGTTTCACGAATTCCCTCAAGCACACCCCACCTCCGCGGGACAGCTCTGCACTCGAACAACGTGTCCTCTTGTCCAAGTCTAGCACCGCAATCTTACAGTGATGCCACAGAAGCATTATGGGCTGGAACTGCACAGGGGAAGTGGACAGGTTCATGAAAAGCGAGAGACAATTTTTCATCTGAATGGTAGCAGCAAATGACTGTAGTTTCAAGATTACCCATCAGTGTAAGCTTCAGTATGCGCTCATTACAGTGACAAGGCTTGCACGTGACTTGAGAGCCTTTGGTGACAAAGAACCAACCACCTCCTGAACTGCTTTGCTCCCAGACGGCGGCTGTATAAGGTGGCATAGCAGTGGAGAATTCTCTTGTAGAGATTTTTCGTGTGCCCATGCGGTATGCAGATGACATCCATATCATACAGTTGTGCTTCATGTACAAGTTCTTCTTCTTGGCTGTTGTTGATGATGTCTGGACGTTGTATGTGTTGATGATGGAATCGGCATTACGTTAAACAAAGTTGTCCATGGATCTTTTGTCAATATCAGGTTGGACCTGGATAATAGAGGACTAATGTTGACTAAGAAGCAAGACTTCAAATCATGAGCTTTAACCCTAGGCTACGTCCCTTAGGCTTTTGTTTTCACGGTGACTCTCTGACCACCACACCAATATAAATAATATCACAAAAAGGGTTTTGCTACCAAAATGGAGCCTTTGATGTGCTCAGAAGTCCAGTATTGGGCAAGTTCATCCCATTAATATCAGCCTATGTAAGTCCACTGAGGACGAAACCTCAAAGTTACCATGTTGGAGTAAGGCCACCCTTCCAGCTGCCATGGGCATGGCCAGATTGGAAGGGACTCCCGGTACATAAGGTGACGAGTGCAGGTAACAGACCGGGATGGTCCCCTCATCTTATCGATGAGGTCTGCAACTTTTTACGTGCTCCGGATTGACTCCTCCTTTTAACACACGTGGACCCACAGCTTAAACATGACTATCGAACATGTGCGCCAGTTCCAGGCCACTGCATACAACTGCAATTGTATGCAAGGTGGGAGCGAGGAAAAATTCTATAATCACACACTCCCCAATCACATTTATGCAATTTCCGACCCTTGTGGAACTATTTGAGTATGGCCAAGAAAACCCGACCAGCTGGGCCTCGAACCACGGAAAACCAGGGTGCTCGATCGATCTTATATACCCTGCGACGGTTCAGCGCTAGACCCGTAGACAACATTTGAAATTCAACGATGGACACCTGGAGGAAGCAATCTACAACTTTCTGAATGTACTAAAGTGTTCCTGACATCATCAAACCATTGGTATTGCCACAAATGGAGCCTTATGTTGCTCAGAAGTCGAGATATTGGGCAAGTATAGGCCTATATAAAAAAAATGGCGGCCATTTTGAAATTCAAGTGGCCGCCGGAAGGAACAAATCTTGAATCGTTTCAGAGTAATATTTGTGTTTCCTTGACATAACAACATGGGGATTGCCGCCAACTTGAGCCTTCTCTATTGCTCAGAAGGCCAGATATAGAGCAAAATATGTTGCAAAATGGCACATTTCGAAATTTCAAGATGGCCGCTTGAAGGAAACAATCTGGAATTTTCTGAATGTGAAATTTGTGTTCCTTGACATCAAAAAACACGGCTTTGGCCACCAATATGAACCTTCTGTGTTGATCAGAAGTCCAGAATATAGAGAAAAAATATGACGAAATGGTGTGTGCCATTTTGAAATCCAAGATGGCCGCCAAACGGAAGGGATAAGAAATTGGTAACAATTTGATTTGGTTCTTGGGACCATTATCACATTTTAAGACCCCAAATTCCAATTGTAGCAAAAAAGACAAACAAATGACACATGTCCCACACTAATGGGATAGTATCTTTAAAGGTATAGGACTTCAAATAGGAGGGACTGGGAGATTTTAAGGGTGGAAATACCCTCTGCCGTTCGCCAACTTAGCCGTTATAAAATATTGGGAGTTTTTTTTCGATCTCAAAAGACTTATAAACAACCGGCTGTTGTACAAAAGTACTTCAAATTTGTGTCACATCCTCTTACCAGAATTTTTAGGTAACACACACCTAACTCATTATACACAGATGTCTATGGAAACCTTCACAGAGGAAAACAACAATATCACACCAAAGTGTACAAGCTAAAATCACCAAAAAAACCAAATTATGAACATATGATTGCCCAGATGATTTTTTAAGTTACTATCACAAACTCGTCGCACGTCAGACGTAACACAAGATCTATAGTCGCTAAAGCTAGTAAGTGGGCAATCGATGTGAAATTTATGAGCGAGGAGTAAATGCCTCAAAATCACTGTCAAAATGCCACTTAGTTTGAGAAAAAATTAACCACCCAGATAAGCAGCATATATTGGCAAAACAATGGTGCCCCATCGGTAATCTTGGAATCGGCATCACGTGGCTAACGTAATTGGCCACATGGTCAGTCAGTCCCTAGATATGCAGAAATCGGTTCTCTGTTTTTGCAATTATGCATGACTGGTCACTTGTGCTTCCAAGCATAGCAGTATTTTGAATATTCATACATTTTGAAAACAACATTTTAAATTCAAGATTACGAACAACTAGTTTCGTCTTAAACCCACAAATTCTTCTTCAGCTTATTTGAACTTTAATTTCATGTAAATATTTTGGTGTTAACTTATCGGACTACCAGACCCGTTTCAGAAGTTTTTAATAACACGTTTGACAACACGTGGTAAAAATTATCTTTATTGTTTATTATAATATTAACTGTGCAAACCTGCTTACAAACATTTATATATTAATATGGACGGTACATAAAAAAGACATACTTCATCTCAAAAAAATTCATTAATTTTGCGATATGTTTATTTCAACAAAGGATGGGGGGGGTAGCACTGTCTCGTGGAAATTAAATCGCATTGTAATTAACTAGACTGTGCTGTTTTAACATGCTTTCTATATAACCACAACAGCAGGCCATATTAGTAGGGGAGTAGTGTAAGAGTGTGCGCTCCGGATAAAAGTTGTGAATTGTTAACACAAAGGACTTTAGGCATGAGAATCCATTAAAATTGAGGAAGCACCGCCAACCTCCCTTATGGCCCCAGTGGTTTAACGTTATACAGGGGTCAAAAATTAAAATGTATGTTGAAATTTAAAAAGTACACCATGGTGTTTGTCTGGTCACAAGGATTCCAAAAAGGTATAGTTTATACTATCTATGGCTTATAGTTCCGGAGTTATGGGGTAAAAACTGTAAAAATGGTGAAAAAGTCAATTTTAGTGTGTACATGGGTCAAAGTTCAAAATTGCTTTGATTCAGTTAATATGTGGTGCAAATTGTTTCCCTAGCTTAAATGATGGAAATAAGGAATAGTTTTCCTTATCTGTTATTCTTAGTTTTCACGTTATCTAACAAAATAGGTCACAGGTCAATAGAATCCAATAGCTGCCAATAGCCGTTGACTTTATTCGCCATTTTGGTTAATAACCAGACACGTAAGATAGTCAAAACTATTCCTATATTTCATTCTATTAGCTAAACCAACAATATGAACCACATTTTACAAAAATTGAGCAACTTTTAATGTTTGACCCCTGTACAAACCAAAATTGACTTTTTTTACCATTTTTACAGTTTTTACCCCATAATTCCTAAACTATAAGTCACAGGTAGTATAAACTATACCTTTTTGGAATCTTTGTACCCAGACTGACATCATGGTGTGCTTTCAACACAATCGGAACATTTTAAAAATTTTACCCCTGTGTAACCTTGAAATCCAAGCTGGGGGCCATGAGGCAAGTGCTTCCATCAATTTTTTTGATTATCAATGTATAAAGTACTAGTGTACCAAAATTCACAATTTTATCCGGATTTGCACACTCGCATAAGATCTGTTCACTACAGTCCCCCACTAGATGAACCAAGTCTAATCAAGCATGCCAAGGCTTCACCTGTTTCAAACACGCGCGCAATTGTGTGCACTGACCGCAGGCGAGTCTTATTGAACACCGTGGAAACGTACATGAAGAAACGTAGTGTAATCGAAAATTTTCGAATGCTTTATAGAGTTTGGGTAGACAATTTTGGATGTGAATGAATGTATGTATTCTAATGAAGGTAGCGCCAACAGAAAGCTTCCTGTTTGATCTCAATATACAAGTTGCAAAAATAATTCACATGTTTAGTAAAACAAACAGGGGGTAGATGGAAAGAGGGACATGTTCTGAGATCCTTTGAAAAGGGTACATTTTAAAATTGTCATTTTTGTTTGATTATGAGGATGTAATTTGTTTGAATATCGGATGTCATTTTTCTGGAAAATACGATGAGGTGTAGTTGATCATTCAAAATCAAATTAAATATTCAACCAAATCATAATAATTACTTCAATTACCATGTTTGAGTCTCGATCGTAAAGTTGTTCGGTCATGTAACAGATTGGACTAAACTCTCGCAATGAACGGGATCATGAAAACAGAATCGGCCGAATGACTTCATTATCGAGCTACCTAGCGACTGACTGTGGTTTTCCATTGGCAATGTGATATCGGCTTCATATCGGCATCCTTTAATGGTCTAATATTGGCGCATCATATTGGCAATCGACCAACAGCCAATATAGAGCCAATTATTGGGATAACGTTGGCCCAATATTGGCTTAAGGCTAATTGTTTGCCTAAAAATAGCAGGGTGAGAAAACAATAAAAACACACAGAAATACGCTAAAATCTCTCAAGGACGATTGTTTTGATCAGAACACAATATTTCAAAAATATTATACTAAATAATACCAATTTCAATAAAAAAAATAAACTATTTGACTAGCTCAAATTATTTAAATAATTTATTTAAATATAGCAGATTGAAAATATATTTATTTTGCCAATAAAAATATTGATATATTCCCAATATTGGTTCAATATCTATTACCAAGAATTGGCCCAATACTGTGCCAACATTGGCCCGGGCCCAATATTGGTCCAATTTTGGGCCGATGAGCAAATAATATTGGACCGATAACTGTAGCCAATACTGGTCCGATATTGAGTATATATTGGGCCTATATTGGCCCAATATCTCCATTTTATCTGGGCAGTCTACCATGTCAATCATGAAATTCCACCACTTTCGTAATATAACAAGTGCATTTTCAGACATTTAAAGCATTTTTTTTCAGATGTCATGCAAGAAAGTAGTCCACCCAAGAAGTTTGATCCTTACGGCAGCCAGGTTAGTTGTGTATGACCACTGGTGTTCATGTCGCAAGATTGTTCTAAAGTAACTTTATTTTGCTGTGAAATACGGAGAAGGAGAGGGAACTGCGAGCATGATAATAAAGCCATACAGCCTTGTATTTTTCATTATTGAACTTGGTCAAAGGGTATACATCTTATTTTCCTATCTTTAATGTTTGCCACGGTGAGCGGTTGAAACTGATTAATGCGAGAAATGTTTTCGCGGAGCGGAAATATTCTTTAACTATGAATGTATTTTATCTAACAATATAGGCCTACTTTCACAGTTCGCACAATATGAATCGCTTCCCCCTTTTCCCAGCTTGTGACACTTCGTCACTGACCCATTTCCAGAGTGATTTCAGAAAGAAAAATAACGAAAATAAGGCTGTAGTATACAGCCATAGATTTGACAATAACAAAGCTTTATATAATAAAGCACGTCATCATCATATGGTATCGTTTTGCGGGTTTTATTATCTACATTACAAGCATAAAAAGTGCAATTTTAACAAAGAAATGAAACAAAAAGAGAGAGCGCTTTTCTTGCGACCGATCTTCTTAATGCTTCAATGACATGCTATTTGGCGTAAAAGACCTGTTTTATTTATATCGAATTGGGAGTACATTAATGCAAGCTCTTGTTAAAGGGATTTTTTTCAGACAGGTTCATGAAACATAAAGCTGAGTTTCAAGCTAAATATGCATATCGTTGGAACCTTGAATTTCGTAATTGAAATCTTGTGGGCATTGATTTTCAAGAATACAGCGGCTACAATGTTTTTAACAAATAGCAAATAATTCTATTCCCTCTAACTTGGCGCCGATGCCTCCGGTGGCGCCAAATTACTCCATACGTTAGTATTTTAAGAGAAAATTAACAATTGAGGGCGTACTACACAGCTTTCTAAATGTTGGATATCAATGTGAGCGACCTACTGCAAGTTACATTAAAATAGCATTTATTGTACCTTATCATATCGGAATAAAATAGATGAAAAGCCGTAGTTATGTACACCCCTTCTTATATAAATTATAATAGGATTGTCAAAGTTGTTCGACAAACAATAATATTGCCTACCTATATATGCAAAATTTTCATGTATTAAGCACATATAAGCAACGTTATCATTTCGAATCGTATTATGATATGATAATGAATAGCAGTGATTTGACAACATGGGCAGTGGCGACAGAAGCTACAAAATTAAAAGGGATGGGGACGAGCACGTAAATTCAATGTTAAAAGGGGCACATGTTCATTTTCAACAAAATATTCGTAATCACCAAAGTGTTATATTTTACTTATTGCATGGACATCATGGGCTAATACTCGCGTATTGTAATCATAAATGTAATCAAAAAGTGTGCAGGTAAAGGAAATCAACTAAGATGTGTATTTTGTTGTGTCTTATTATTGTGAATTGATGAAGTGTACTGCATAAACCACTTTGTAGTAGATTTATTACAAAATAGATGTTTACTTGAATTTCAGTTGAGGATAATAAATAAAATAGCATTAAATCTACAAAAAATATCATTTTGGCCAATTTTGAAGGCGCACCATTTTCAAAATGTGCCTCTGTATCTTTAAGGTATAGGATTTTGTATAATACTTAAGAAAGAACTAAAGATTTTAAGGGTGATATGTCCCCGAAACCCGTTCCCCAACTTCCGTCGCCTATAACATTTGGGAGCTACAATTTTCGACTTCAAAATACTTAAACAACCCGGTGTGAAAGCAGATATAGTCCGGCGGGAGCCACAGTCCGGGGCTCCATAGACGATAACGGAATAGAGCGTGAAACTAATGTTACGTGAAGAGTCAACTGAATCGATTGCCCTATTGTTCACCATTGTTCCCGGACTATGAGTACGCCGGACAATAATTACTTCTACACCGGCTTTTTTATATCATAGAAAAGTACCTCATAATTTTGTGTACACATACATCTTACCCGGATATGCCGGATTTACTAGTGTTATGTCGCAAGATTGTTCTAATGTAACTTTATTTCAATTTATTTTGCTATGAAATACGGAGAGG
>JAMKCH010051842.1:0-10461 GCA_023653785.1 Ophioderma brevispina | reverse complement strand
CTGACCTTTACGTGCATTGCAAGTTGCCATTTTCATTTTTCTTTGCAGGACTTCACCCCTAGGCTTGGCTATGCAATTTTACGTGGCTCTGTTATGTAATTTCTAATTCGCACCTGTTATATCAGTTTGGTCCAAGTAGGGGAGGAACGCTTTTTTCTGATCCAGTTTGATAAGATTTATATGCAAGCACTCGTCTCAGTCATTCACCATTTGAATCCTCATTTCAATTTCCCTTCACCCATTTTCATGCATCATTTTGAACTGTTTCATTCTCCTCCTTGAACTCAGTATCAGAAAATCCTTCAACAAAACTTTGAGTATGTTGTTATTGTAATTATTTGGTTTCCTTTGCTAAATTAACCTAGAAAGTAAAATGCAGCATTATGAAAGATTAAAGGTGCGAGTTCCAATTTTTGGCTGGAAAGTAAGGTCCCATCTTTGCTACCACTTTATTTAACCGCGAATTTCCTAGTCATCAATCATAAGCATTGCTCGTAATTCTAGCTAACTCTAGCTATTAGCACCGTCTTTTATTATTGTGAGTCCCTGAACATTTACGAAACGTAATGAAGTCTTGTTATCTTTGAAAATTGTGGGAATGCAGTTCTTGTAATTTATGAACACTCTGGGCTGAGACGTCACTCTACCCTGTGTATAAATTGGAACCACCACCTGTTGGGCTATTCAATATCTTCTTCTATTTCATAACTTGCAATTCCAACACTTACAAACAGCGACCTGTACGCAAGTTCGCGCAATAATTGAGATTATGGCAAATAGCTGTCGCCTGTGTGATCTTTTTAAGTCTCTAAGATTCTCACGAATGAATTAAATGCTAATAGGACAATTGATCATTCGGCAAGTTGAAGTCTTGTAGTTGCACGATTAGGCTCCGCGTTCTTTATTCCTTAAAGTGCTCGATGAAGTCAGATTGTTTCCGCTCCTTATCCTGTAACGCTTTTTGTCAAATGTGCATTCTTTGAAATGTTATGTAACGCTCACTATAATAATTGAACAGTTTTGTACCCTATAATCAGCCTTACTACATAGTTAAATATCCAGGTCCTTATTATCTTAACCAAGGTCCCCATTCATAAGAGTCTTCAATTCAATAGTTTGTACCCTTCAACTCAATGGTTCACTCTTTCCAATTAAAAACTTAGTCTCTCCCCTCACTCTTTAAAGTCATCATCATCTTTCTATAACTATATCTTTGCGTCATTGGCCAGTTGCCCTTATAAATCCATTATTATAATTCATGGGTGTTATATTTTAAGATTCAGTTCCAGATCATTTTCAATCCAACTAAGGTTCCCCGCCTATTTCCCTCGGCTCCTGCAATATATATATATATATATTACATTATATATTATATATATAGATAGTGGAATAGTCAAAAGTCAGTAAATGATGGAAAAAACAATTTACAATTCTTCGCGCATACTGCAGTTTCGCTTTATGAGTTAAGCTCATCAGTGCCATGAGAATCTAGAATTTTACAAATGAAAATAAAAACAATACAAATGCGTAAAAGCGCAGGGTGGGGGTGCGTGCAATAACGCATTGTCGTTGTAAAACGCATTAATTAACGCGTCCGGTATATTAGTAGATGCTTCATCACGTAGATGCTTACAGATGCCCCATTAAATTGGGTTTGAACAATTTTATAAGCCAATTTTCTGTGGCTATTCGTTTTGTTTTGTCATCTTCATTGATTTTCAATTCGGAACCACTGTGATATTGTGTATTTTTGCAATTTTTATTACACATTCAATATGTTCACTGACTGGAAGTTGGCGAGTACTGGGTCTCTATCTGTGTTTGTGAACCCGTATTATTGAATTTAATTGGTCACCAGTTTGGCCAATGTAGGGTTCACCACAGCCACTGCATGTCATCACATAAAATTTAAAGGTTTCTGCTTTGACACTCATTGGTATGTGGCCTAATTTGGAATGTCTTCTGGTTTTTGAAAACAAACGTTTCACATTCATAAAGGTGAGTACATGTAACCAAAACGTCTTTACCACATTTTTACTACAACCTTTGTTTGTTTAGGTAACGCAGCTTGAGTTAGAGTTTATTCAAATTCGGGATTGCTTTTAATCATGAGTAAAAGGCCAATGTATGTACCAAATGCATACTTTATTATTTTTTATATAACATTTTTTTTTAACAATGTTTGTGTTCCTTCTAACGTATTGACTCTTGAAATTTAAGTCTTCATCATTATTGACCTCGTCACCGTCGTCGTCGTCTTCATCATCATCATACATCATCATCGTCGTCGTCGGTTCGTCTTCGTATCAAATAATAATCATTAATCATTTCATCATCATATCATCATCATCATCATCTCATCTCATCATCGATCAGTACATCATTGTCGTCGTAAGTCGATGTTTCCATATTTCATCCTTAGCCCACATCATCACCGCCATCGTTATTTTATCATCGGGGCATCTCGGCATCATCATTTTAAAATAGTACAAACCCGTAGCTATAGTAATCTCACCATGCCAACATTAGAAATCAACGGGTTTCATGCAATCGAATACGTATTCGACTGCTCCTTGGAGCACAGCGAATCAAACACATTTGGGGTTGGACAAACAATCGAACCACGTTTCAGTGGCATTTGGAATAAGAAACAGTTGCTTTTGGTATTTTAATACTGTCGTCATTTAGTAACCATTCATGTCTTTAACTACACCATTTTAAATAGCCATTTCCTTTATTCAGTTAATCACGCATTCATATGTAACTCAAACTTTCAAACGCCGTTTTCTCAGAAATATCCTTATGCTATTAGACACTATGCAGAACACACGACGATATGAAGCTTACGGTTGTCCTCCATATCTTCTTCTGGAGTACTACAATTTAGCTTACAACAACCGGACGCACGCCCACCTTTTAAAACACTATATATATCGGACCCCCGGCCAATCAAAGTAACCTGCAGACAGAACCATTTTAACAAAAATGAGGAGATGGTAACCACAAGACTGGCACCCGGAATGGCAATGAAAGACAGAATGGCAAACTACCATCTCGATGCATTCAACATTTACTTGCCCAAATGTCTTGCAGAAACAACTTCAATAGGCAATGACTGCAGTTACCATAATTTACTTAACTGATAATAAACATTAATTTATTGAGTGACATAAATATCTCTTTCAAGATGATATAAAAAACTATGATCTAGTCATAAGACAAACTCCACATTAAATAAAATGATAAATGCGTGGGCTACAACTTGCTTTGTTATGAAATAATGTTACATTTAACTTTATGAAAGTAAAAAAACATATGTGTTTTCAAACAAATCAAATTTTTTATTTTTTTTATTTTTTTTAATGAAATTAAAATTTGGGGGTAAGCTAACTCTTTGTGTGCCGTCACCAAAATGATGATATGGATATGATTAGCTCTTAATCCAATGCGTCTATTTGGACAATACGACGCGTTTGTTGATCATACTTGCCTAATCGATCTTTTAAGTGTGTTAAAAAGCAGTTTTTAGGTGTTATACAAATGGAAACATTCAGATGTAATATCTGTTGCAGAAGCTGCTTTAAAAAAAATGAAAAAGGGTGTTGGTTGGACTTACAGATTCATATCGGTGGTTCTGAGCGCAAAAACGGAAATCCGTATTTGTAGTTAATAGCGCCTCATTTGGTAAATGGGTCCTGCAGGTTGCTTGCTTTCTGGGGGCATATCTTCAAAACTATTGACTGTGCCTTTATGAACTTTTCGGGGATATTAGCTAACAGTCCTACCTTACCTTACAACAAAAAATAGTAGTCACGTGATTTTGTTCAAAACTTATGGCGGCTGCACACGTGTTCGTTTTTTTGGGACACACGGTTAGACCCATTTTACGAGCGTGGCCCCCACTTGAAGGGTAAAAAATTGTCGGGTACCTCCGTTACAAGTGGTGGCGAACGGTTCTGATAAACAAAGTGAGGCCTTTAATAAACGTTGGAAGCGACGCAAATATAAGGCTTTTCACCCAATGACAGCCGGTGATCGATCACTTCTGCGATCGAGCGCCCCGTCTGGTAGACTCCAAACCAGCCACCAAATTAATCATAATACTTCGCAAACTGACACACATATCGCTGGTGTGCCTTCCTCAAATAACAGCACACGTTGTTCACTCTAACTGCTAATACGTGAGAGTCTATCCGCCATTTTGAATTTTCCTTAATTCAGTTCGTTCAATTTCAAGAGGTAAAATGAACATTTACTGTGCGAAAACAAACTAAAAGACATGGCATAGCACAAAAAGATGGCATATACCTAGAATGAAAAAGTCAAACTGCAACAACTGTCGTAAATACCTTCAAAAAAAAGTATTTCGTGAAAGCAGCAGTTAATTTAAACCATTCCTTTGGAAAGTTTTACATCGTACACTAAGGCGTCATTGCGATGCGTTGTCTTTATCAGAAAACGGCTGCAATAGTTCTTCAAAACGCCGATCGATCGCAAAAGTCGATCGCTCACCTGGTCAGTGGAAAAGCCTTAATTATGCGCCTTAAGAGCAAACTAGAGGTCTGAAGTGAAGAAATTTTGAAAATCTGGTCTTACAATGGCGGCGATTTGATAGACGTGTTGCTCATGATGGTGATCATTTCTATCGCATATCGGAAACACTATAAATGTGTTGTGTACCAAAGAAAAGAAGCAAACCCAGTACAAATTGTTAAGGGCGCGTTTGCAAACACTTGTAAGGGTGTGATGAACAATCGCAATGAAATTTCAGGGCACACATTTTGAGATAAAAAAAAAAAGATCAGAGGCCCCCCTTATGCCGTATAAAAAAATCAACTCCCCGAAAATCATAATAAGGCTTTTCCACTGTGAGCCGGTGATCGATCGACCTTTTGCGATCGATCACCGTTTTTGAAGACTAGGGCAGCCGGTTTATGAATTTACTAGACGCGCATGCCGCACAATGTAGGCCTTAGTACGAGTAAAAAGTTTTCAAAGGAAGTATATAATGCGCTGCTACTCTTCACGAAATACCTCTTTTGATGGGGCATTTAGGCCAGTGGCTTGTCGAACACTTTTTAATTGCTGAGGTATATGGCCATTTTAAGTGAGTGATTTGCCATTGGTTTGTTTCCGCACAAATATTGTGCTCATTCCGCGTCATTGGAAATGAACGGAATGAGTAAGGAAATTCAACAAAGTCAACGGGAAATGGTGGAATCTAGCGTCAGCCACCTTTATTCTAAACAAACCATATTCCCCGCATCGGACCAATAACTATCGTATCTTCACAATTCCAACAAAAAGACAGACAGTAACAAAGGATCTTTTTTCGAGAGAGAGTCCACCTACTGAAGGAAAGAGGGAGAAAGAAAACAGGTGCAAAACCAAAAAGACAGCCGATGTGACATGCAAATAAGAATTTCAACGGTAATTCTTGTTTTCCTGGATGATGTACTTAAAAATAGTGATATTGTCTGCATCCAGGAACACTTGCTTTTTATACTTGAAACATTAATCAACTGCTTTTAAGGTATGCTACTCATGATGGCTAGATTAGATGTGTGACTGATGAAAACAATATTGATCCAACACACCGTCCACGGGTTGGAGGCGTGTGTATATTATGGCCTAAAGAATGGTCTGCGAAGATTACAAAATTGCCTGATGGGGCATCACCGTGTTATTCCGGTCAGATATTCTGACAAATCCCACAACTTATGTATCGTGAATGTGTACATGCCATGTGATGGATATAAGTCATCCACCCCGTATTATGAAGATGTGCTTGAACCAGATTTATGAAATAATCATAAGTACTCCTCCAGTTCCAGTTTTTTATCATCTGTGGTGACTTTTTAATGCCTCCTTGGTGTGAAAATTCAGAAAGTCCTTCTGAATGCATTACTTAGGAACTTTGGTTACACAAAATTGGTCTTGGTCTCCCCTGAAAGCACCGCATGATTACACTCTTCTTTCACAGCAACGGCAGTCGTTCAGATATTGACTACTTCCTGCAACTACCAATCAATTTATATATAGAAAAGTAAAGCAAATCAAAGATGCTCCCAATAATGTTCTGATCACGTTGCTTTGATGGCAAGTGTTAATCTCCCTATTGACAAAGTTCTTCCAATCAGAAACGAAATTCATCTTCAGTCACTTCTTTCAATGGAAGGGGCAGATTGCGGGTTCTGCTCTAGGGTAACAAAGTTCTTGGAGAACCTGGATCTGAATTCGATGACCAACACCTGCAGAGATATCTGTGAGAACTCGTGTGGAGGCATCCATTCTTACTCTAAAGACCAAGACCAAAACACGTGACAATAACTCCCGGCGTCTTAGATCTTGGACACCAATCATTTCCAAAAGAGTCAAGGACTGCAAATTGCTTTTTACAAACTTAAAAAAGCACGATTTGCTCATTCTCAAATGTAGACCTTATGTAGAGAATTGGAACTCCAAAAAAAGAAACAAGAAAACTTCTCCGTCAGACTCAAAGAATTGCTGCTGCCAAACACGGCGTTAATACCCACCAAGAGATAATGAACGCCTCTGAAAATGATCAACAACTGTTATACAAACTAATTAGACAGCATAGGAAAAATCCAGTAGGAAGTACTACCATAGTGTCGATGGTGAACAATTGTCGGACCCTGCTAAAGCAGGTGAGAAATAGGCCGACTATTTTGGAAGCTCTTCTAATCCCAAGGTCATGAAACTTTGATGAAGATTACAAAATTTGATTGCCTTGATTTTATATGTTATGGCAATACAATTAACCTCATTAAATTCGTCCATTACTGCATCAGAAATTGAACAGCCATACACAAATTAAATCTGGTAAAGCAGTGGACAAGATGGGCTTAAATGCAGAGCACTTCAAATGGTGGTCGCAACTATATTGCGGTGACTCTTCTTATTAATATGATTCTCAAGGAAGGTTTGTTCCTCAATTTCTTAAGCAGGGCATTGTCCTCCCATCTGAAAAAAGATAACCTGCTTTTTCTCAGATACTTACCGTGGGAATCACAATTTCCTTGTGGCTACTTAAAATCCTTGACTCTGTAGTCACTTGTAGACTTAAAACTCAGATTCCCACATATAGCTGTATGCAAAAGGCTTACTGAGGATGCTCATCCCTTAACATGTCCTTGATCGTGTCAAAATAATCAACGAGGCTTTGACAACAAATTGAATGTTTTTAAGCAGCCCTGTATGCCGTAAAGCTTTTGATGTTTGTGGTACCATCCTCGCTTCTCAGAGGCCTGAGGCTCCAAGGGTTGGACAACTCATCGTGGTTGTGCTTAAAAGCCTGTATGACAACAACTTCAGCCAGTAAAATGAATGCGGAAATTTCAAGACCCTTCAAAGTTCTCCAAGGGGGAGTCTCCTCAACTGAATTATATAAAAAAGCACATCAATCCACTTCTTGAACAACTTGATAAAAGAGATTTGGGCTTTAAGATTGGATACAACTACTGTGGCTGTCCAACTGTGGCGGACGACATTATCATTCTTGCTGGGCAAAAAATGCCACAGACTTCAGGAAATGTTTAAATGTAGTCTCAAATTATGCTAATAACAAGATATGTCATTCATCCCCATAATCAGTTATCATTAGAGCTGAATCTTGTAACTCCAATAAAGCAACCCGAGCCTGTCTTTACTGAGTGGAACATAAATGGTGAAGTGATTTTCAAAACTCCCTGGAAGTGACACATCTTGGCATTATCCAAACTACTAATAGATCATCAACATCATTAATAGATCATCGTATTAGTTTGGGTCGAGAACCCTTTTATTCCTTGAATGGAGCTGGTCGCATGGTAGAAAGTGGACTAAGCCCACAGCTCTGCTACAAAATCTTATAACACGTTCGGCCTTCAGATTCTCCTATGCCTTGAGGCGGTTCATATACAGCAGAAAATTACCAACCAACCAAGGTCAAGGAAACTCTCAAGCAGATTCAATCCCTTCCAGATAGGACAGCTAATGAAGCATCTTCCTTCTTCTTGTTGGCTCTTCCCATCGAACCACCATAACATATTAAACTGCCTTACTTTCTTCACCGACTTGTTACAGCAAGATGGAATTGAGAGAAATATTGCTATTCGCCAGCTTGCTACCAAATCCCCCTCATCCAATAGCTGGTCATCGTGTATCTTCATTATTGCACAAATACAACCTTCCAGTGCACTGATATTAATTCAAAATGGTGCCAAAAAAGATATCTGGAGAGAAGAAGTTAAAGTCGCCGTTGCGAACCATGTATTTGATAGAATTCTGCTACGGGGGAGTCCTAAGCTGAACTGAAAATAAGTTTGAAATATCTAATCTACAGGCTTGCCATCCCTTTTCTGTGCATCAGGTCTGGGAAGATACCTGCTCTAATAAAAGGATCATCCAACATCTATAATTTAAAGCACGCCTCCTAACTGGGACTTATACTCCAAGGAAACCGTGCAAAATTTAATCAATACAAAGTACTGGTACATGCACTCAGTCTGTCATATGGTGATGAAACACGTTACCACTTTCTCATAAATGTCTGCCTATAATAAGAAGGAATTACATCAAAAGAAAGATCTGTGATATAAGGAATGTAATTATTAGTAGCTGCCCCGCTGGAACTTGGGAGGGGATTAATACTTCGGAGGAAAGTTAAACCCAACTGATCCTTGATGCCTTTTTCATTCCAAGCTATCCTGGTTTTCAGGGATATACGAGAAAATTGAGAAATCTTCCAAGAAACTCTGTCTTACACTTCACAATAAAAATCTACACATTTTAACACATAAGACATAGAGATCCCATCAGACTGTTCTCATTGTGCAGTATTTTAGAGCTTTGTTCCCTTCATGCTTTGCAGTTGATTAGAACATTTGTTTGCATGTTTGCTCAAGCTCATTAATATGCTCACTTGGAACATGCATGCGGACGGCTGTTTGCACACATGTGTAATTCATCTGCTCAACTATACGCCAGGCTTGGCGCAGACTGAGATACTGGTATTAACTGTTTATGAACTCATCCAGTATCTTATTTACTTGTATTATGCGCTGTGGGTGTCCTGTGATTGGATGCATGAACTGATTGGTATACTTGTCAATCAGTTTTATTTGACACTGTTGCTAATTTGATGATTTACATTGGACCTGATACTTGGTCTTGTTGACCTATTGATTTTTGCATAATTTGCACAAATAAAACTACAGAAGTTTGGTGCTCCTAGAGAGGAGGGGGGAACTACGATCAACCCAAACCAACCATGGCGGATAGGACCTTACGTAACTTGCATTAGTGCCCGAATGTTGCGTTATTGGGAAGCACAACAGCGACATGTGTGTCAGAGCTTGCGAAGTATTATAATGAAGTTGGTCGCTGGTTGAAGTCTACAGACGGCGATCGCTCGCAAAGTTGATCGATCACCGGGTCAGTGTGAAAGCACTTAAATGATTATCTATATTATAGCCCCCATTTTCACGAGCAAAATGGGTGATTTTTTTAATGGCTGTGACCCCAACTGTGAAGGGTCAAAGATGTCGAGACCTGATTACAAGTGTTTTGAACGGTTCCTATTTGATAAGCAGGGGACCTGATGCCAAAGGATTTGACTTCACGAAAACATCAACCCACCTGGGCCCGTCACAGTTTGGGAGAAAAAAAGTTTGTGGGGGCCAGTGTTCCTACATTTGAATGATGTGAAAGGATACGGGCCCCCTATAAATCTTGGGTGGAAAACACGGTGACCGTGTTTTTTTCTTTTTCGCCTTTTCATTTTTTTTAAATTGTATTTATTATTTTGGTGGGGAGGGGAGGCGGGAGAGAAATTTAGGGGGTGCCATTAGTATTACAAGCACGCAGGTTCGCCCAGGGATGTTGAGCGTTTGAATTCCCTGTTGCTATTATTAGGTTGCCATGTCCGGTACGTAAACAGTCACTTCGACGGATTGCCAACTCGACAGATACCAACTCGACCGTCATCCTCCACAACCGACGGAACAACAATTGTGCGAACCGTCATAACAGCCGACCGATTAACCAACTCGGGACGGGTAATACCAAACTCGAACCGTCGCGTGGAGTACCAAATCGACCGATCGCGTCGAGTTGGTACTTCACGGTCATACCGATGATGACGTTTTGTGGGACACGGGTGGAACGTGCAGTCATTATTCTTATGTATTTTTTATGTTAGATTTGGTCCTGGTTTGATTTCTAGGCCCTTATTGCTTTAATGAACCAAAACTCAAACTACGCGCTAGTATAATAATTTCTCTAACTAAAAACGTGGATCTTAATTAGCCTGGCCGATAAAAACTTAGTAAATGGTGTAGGTTCTCATAAGCTTTATTTCTAAACCTTTTCGCTCGTTTAAAGTAGGTTGCTACACAATAATGCCTGCCGGAAAAAAAACGCCAGTAGTTTGAGGGTGGTTTGGGTTTGGTTTCAAATCGA